>QVOA01000775.1:0-75308 GCA_014825685.1 Pseudomyrmex cubaensis
AAAACGTATGATTACGTATGTTACGTTTTGCGAAACGCGCGAGTTTCTCTCTCGTTGCGCTTTTTCCTCGTCCAAGTGCGTGCTCGCGACAAAGATATTTAGTGCGTGTCGGCGGAGGACACCGATCCGCGGGCACGAAAAACGCAGCATCCTGCCTCTCTCACTGCGAGCGTGCGCGCGTACGTGTGTGTTCCAGACATGCATGAGATTGTGCTTTGCTTCCGCGTGAAATTCTACCCGCCCGATCCTCTGCGGCTAAAAGAGGAGATCACCAGGTATCAAGTTTACCAGCAGCTCAAGAGGGACCTTCTTTACGGACGTTTGTGTTGCAGCCCCGGCGAGGCAGCGCTGCTGGTCGCGTGCATAGTGCAAAGTAAGTTCTGCGTGCTTTGTTATCGCAATCAATCGTGGTGAAAATCTTTTACGCGCATCCCGTTTTGACAGAAGAGAAGGGACAATGGAACGCGAGAATTGATAAATTTGCTCGGTGGCGGCAATTTGTTAAATCGATTTCTTTCGTCTTTTCACATTTATTCGTTTTCCAGATGAAATTAAAGTACCTTTTATTTGTTCTCGTAAATGAGAAAGAAAAGAAAGAGATTTGACGTTGACGCGATAAAAGCCAGAAGTTCGCAGATGTAATAAAAATTTTAAAATTTCAATCAAACAAGCTCGCGAGTAAAAACGCATTAATACAGTTCGCTCTCCCGCTCTTCTGAATACCTATATATATATGCGTGTGTACCCGGGGGACACCGAATTCGTGAACAATGCGGCCGACAGTACGTGGCGTCAGTCGATTCTACAGTTCGACTTCTCTCTATTTTATATATACGCGCGCGCGCCCGGTCAATTTATTCCTTTATCTCGACTCTCATAATTCAGGATTTCCAACTGGAGACCTGTCACGGTCACCGTGTATGTATCACCCTCTCTCCCGATCGTAGCCTATTGATCGTCGCGACGCAAGTCGCGAATGTACAAAATGACAGGGGAGAAAGCCTCATTTTGCATTCAGCGCCGAAATATTTTGCGTAACTTTCAAGAAGCGCGGTTTTCGCAAAAAATATCGTGTCTCAAAATGTAACAAATGTATAAATTGCACGGATGGTAGGTTTGACTACACGAGAGCAAATAATAATAAGACCAGCATAAGAGCCGCCGGTTGTGCAAAAATAGAAAATATTTTTTATTTAACGTGCAAACACATTCGAAGTTAAATTCAATTCGAAAATCTAAGTCGGATGCTCGGTTTCCAATTAAACTTTTGTCATTCCTTTAATTTGGCTCTTGCCGGCCAATCTCCCTCATATATTCGTAAAAAATGCATTTTTTTACGCACGTTTCTTTTCTTAATTTAAAACAATAGCGTTGTTTCACTGGAATGATAATTGGCGGCGATTATCCAGAAATACGTTTGTGTTTAGATACACTTAAATCTGATTTTCCGCGCTTCGTCGAGAAATACGGCTGTCTATTTGTGGAATCTTCAATTATGATTTGAGTTAGTCTGGAAAGTAACCTTTCGAGAAGTCGATGCTCTCTCTCTGCCCTCCTCTTTGCACAAGTGTGGGTTCAACCTTTTGTCGCGATCTCATTGTTGAGAACTACGTAACGGTTCGACGAATGACCTGCCACTTTCCATCGCGACTTGATCGCGACTCGTCGTCGTATTAAAAGTTGGGTCATCGACCATCAATTCTAAGACCGTTCACCTTTCGGCGCGAAGTGCATCGTGACAGCAAGAAAAACTGTTCTTTCTTCTCGGCTCGGATGTTTGTTATTAACCTTGACGACAGGCGTCTTTCTTACATTTCAGCCAGCTCGAACGTTTTCTTTCTGTTTTCGCTAACATGTAAAACTCGTCTCGTCGCCGTCGAAGATCATCTGTTATTTTATGCAAAATCTGTTTTCCCTCCACGCGTCTCATTTGTCTCTGACAAATCCGGCTCGCGAGCAACGCTCGTTTCTCGACAAGCAATTTATTTACACGATTGAGTTGCGGTGACGCTCGCGATAAATACCGATCGTTTTTCGAAGTGTCCGTCTTCCGCCTCGCAACTTACTCGATAATTAACCCCCTCGTCGAACGTTCGTCTTCTTGTCACGCAAAAACCGCATGACTTAGATTTGGGAAATTCCAACGATTGAGAGAGAGAGAGAGAGAGTTGACGCAAAGTTGATTATTTTTTTACAGTAACTTCAAATTGTCTTTTCAGTTCGCATTAGTTCGTCCGTGCCAACGCCGTTCTTCCTTTTCGGACTGTTGTTTTGTTTTTTAGGTGAATTGGGCGATTATGATCCCGAAGTTCACGAAGGCAACTACATCTCCGAGCACAAATTACTCAAGACGCAGACCCCGACGATCGAGGAAAAGGCGATGGACATACATCAAACTCAGGTGAAGGGATTCACACCGGAACAGGCGGAGAACTACTTCCTCAGGATAGCATCGCAATTGGACACGTACGCGGTCGATCCGCATCCGGTCAAGGTGATTTTTCGTCGAGCGATGTGCTCAGAATTCTTCTATCTCAAAAATTTATTTTTTTTTTTTCCCCCTATTTATCTTTGCGAGTTTCAATTTTTGTTCTCGATGCTAGAGCGCGCGGCATCGTCGGAAACTCGTTTTAGAGAAAGATCTTCGTTCGGGAGAAAACGGGGACGGAATGTCGTTTCGCGATCAATAAAAATAATGTAGTGACATTCGAAAACAAACTTGAACGATGGCTAACGTGTCGATAGCGTGTGCTAGTCGCAGCGAGCGAGTTTCTTGCGACCTTCCTTTCGTGATGCTAATGGCGCGTCTTTTTTATTTCCGGCATTTAAATCTATACCCACTGCTACCATCCTTTGACAAAACGCCGCGCGAGAGTTTTTTTTTTTTAGCAGAGCGAAGTGTCCTTTGCGTGATTCTTCGACGCGAATGAGTTGTCACAATCTTCGCGGCGTGTTGTTTGCTTGAAAATTCGCGATCGGTTTATTTGCAATTTGATGTAAACACACAAGTGATCTGATCACTTCGCTAAATATTTGTTTAACCAACGATATTCGACTTTAACTTCACTGTTTTGTCATGTAACAACTCACTTTGCTTCAAGAGATAATCTCACTCGGTTTGTTGATATTTGAAGTAGTTTGCTCTAGTCTTCTCGGGAAATAAAGAGATTGCAATTGGAGTAGAGGAAGAATAACGAGGCCTCGGATCACGACTTTTGAAATTGATGGTTCGACTCATCGATAAATCCGAGCACGACAAAATGTAGCCAGTACATCGCCGGATAAAAGTCGTATATCCCCGCCTATACGTCGATAAGAGTTCATAACCGGTTTATTTTCCTCGCGAGCGCTCTTTGTGTTTGTTTCATAAATCGGAAGCCCTCTCTCCCGATCGTGATCCTCGCGATATATCATCCTCTCACGTCTATCCGAATGTAATATTTTCATTAAGCGAACCGTGTGTGCGATCAGACGCGACATTTATTTACACTTCGTACGAGAAGCTCGGGCGCAAAGCGAGGGATGAGTGACATTTCCCACGTTTCGAGAAAACGCGACTTATAAAAAAAAAACATTCCCAGAAAAAAATTTTGATGTGTAATAAATTGACGATCGTTCGCAAAAATATCGGAAATATTAAATGCCGCTATTCTGTTTTAAACGCTCTTTTATATAAAAATCGTGTGTATTTTATTTTTCATTGTGAGAAAAATTATGTTTGAATGAAAGAATTTGTTACGACGGAAGATTACACCGGAGAACATGTCTTGTTTACGCTCGATGTGTTTTCTTTTTCTTCCCCTCGCTCATTACCCGCGGGAACAGATGTTGGCCGCAAGCAGTTGCCAATCTCTGAGTCACCACACACACCAGTCGCGCGCACACTTCACCCCACGATGCGAATTTATATTTAAATCGCACGCATAATGGAGAGTTCTCATTTAATTTTTTAGATAGTTTCAATTTGCACGCGGATTTTATTTCCCATCGAGTGGAAATCTCGATAAGATAGAAAACGTTTTGAAAGATAAACGAGATTTCGTGCCTGCGCCACCGACATCTCGTCCAATAACGCGGGATATGAAACAGCGTTTATTGATATTCAAACGAGAAGCACAACCCTCCCTTCGGAATTTCCATGAGAGCGAATCGCTTACGTTCATCCCCCCTTCCTCTATCGACAACCGGTTGAGGATTCATTTCAAACATCTTTATTCGCTTGTTACTGTGATATACGGACGCTGCGCGTATTCAAAGCCTTCCTTCAGCTTCCATAAGTCAGAAAGCAAATCCCTCAAAATTGGAAGCCATTGATAAGGAAGATCCGCATTATGCTTCACGCACAGGGCCAGACCGGAGCTAGAAGTCGGGTTTAAACTGTTACATAGTTTACGTGTCTATCACTTGATAGAGGAGAATATTCCTACCAGAGAGAATATTCCCACCAACTGTTGTACAATTGTGTGTGTACTCGAGTCTTCTCTCTCTTGTATAAGTTAGTTTAAGGGAGGAGGAGGGTTATTTTAATTTGAGATAAGCAAATTTTAAATCAATTTTAGAAATTAATTCTAAAGAAAACGAGAAGCAATTTACGTAGATGATACACCTTTTACAAACTAAAAGTTTTTCAGTTTTCGATTTAGCACGTATCGATAAAATGTTATTTCCATCATGAAGATACGCGCGCCTATTGTTTAATTAAACCGTTTCGGTCGGTCGATGGCGTTTATTGAAATTTACGTTTTCGTTATCTTCGCCGGGGACGCTCTCTCGCTGACAAATACACTGAAACTACGACGTTTGCACAAAGAGGCTCGCGAGCACAGTAATCTCTCGCGTTTTGTATCGCGGGGGATAAAAAGACACACACTCGTGTTCTATTATTCGTCGCGATACATTTCATTGCTCTTTCGTCGCGAAAGGCGCGAGCGCCGAGGTGTTGCCTCTTGTCGTTTATTGGTTTTTCGCTTCCTGGCTCGGGGATGCTGACATTTTCGCTTTCGAGAAATAATCGCGGCCCACCAACCTACCGTCGCGACTAGCTGTCTTCCATTTAAAGGAAAATGCCACTTTTACGGCGCGTTGCGTCGACGTTGTTTGTTCGCCCGCGCCGTGTTGTTTTCCACGTCACGAGAGGCGAGGTGTTTTCACCTGCTCGCGAAAAGATCATCACTCGTTCTTTTGTGTCTAACACATTTCGGAAAACAAACGGATTATTATAAAAGAAACACGAGAGAGAAAGAAATCTGAAGTTTCTGCTAATAAGTGAATCTCACACTCATCGTTCACATGTGAACGCAAAAAGAGTCACAATAATTTAAAACAATTACTGATCAAATTTGTTTCCAATTTCGAGAAAATATAAAAATAACAAAAAAAGGTTTTCGAACTATTTTGTAATAACGATACCATTTTTTTGATAAAAAAAATATGCGACACGCAACGATTTGCAGGATCCTGACAAGGGTACGCAACTTCATCTTGGCATCAATCATAGCGGGATCCTGACGTTTCAAGACTCACGGAAGATACAACAATTCCGCTGGTCGGAAGTTCAGAAGATCAATTTCGAGGGAAAGATGTTTATCGTGCATGTGACGATAAATGAGGTAAGGAACGGCTCGCGTATGCGCATTTGCACGCGTCAAGTTGCCGCGATTTGCCAGATGCGATTTCACGCGACGCAATTTATGGGGGTTGAACTTTTTCCGGGTTGTATATCTCTTGAACGCGCAATACGTAATATTTAAAAAACACACACAGTTAGTTTGGATTTTAATTGCTGGCATTAAAACTTCACACTTTTATATAAATGTGAAAATAACATTGTGTTATTTTTACCAACCCGCGAATACGCGCGTAGTTTATTATTCCCGAGTGAATTCAAAGCAAACAGAGAAATTCGAAACGCACGTTATATTTCGGTTTATTGTATTTGTTCATTATCTATTTCCAGTGATATATTTGCTTAATTAACTTGTTAACATTATTGTGTGCATTAAATATGAATATTTGCAACGTATATACGCGCGTATACGTGATGTACACACGAAATAAAATTTACAGCGATTTGTGTGTTAAATATTTTCAAGCTTACTTAGCAACTGACATTTATTTCACACCGGCTTAGTTGGCTCAGTTTCTCATCTTTTCTGTTTTGCACAAACAACGAGCTCTCTCTTTACGTAACTTACATTAAATTAAGTATATAATTTTTCTAAATGCCCTCGAGAGGTCCTTGAAGAGAGATTTTTTTTTATCTTGATGAGATTTTTTTTCTAAATATCTTTGGGCGAACTACGTGTACTTTATACTTACCCTCCATGCGATAATCGCGCGCGTGTAAATGCAAACAACATTGCGTGCAGCATGCACACACGCGTGCGATACGCGCATACTACGTCAGGCGTTACGTGAGAAGTTAAGTAATCCTGTTATTTTCTCTCTCATGCAGGACTTAAGGACGAAGGTGAGTTCAAGATCGATCTTAATCGTTGAATTTGAAACCGCGCATTAGATTTGGGACGTGGGAAAGATAAAGAAAACGTGTAATTTCAAGTTCGCTTAAACTCCGTTTTCACACGTCGTTGCATTGTTCTGTAACAAAAGTATAAAACCCGCGTCGTTTATTTCGAGAACGAATATAATTTACGATTATCCACTAATCACGTCAGTTGTTATCGCGACGTTTATTTGTCAAGTGAGGGTTGAAATGTTTCAGTTACGTTCGATATTTGGCGAGATTCGAGATTCGCTGCTCGTATCTGACCTCATTTTTATATATTAGAGTCAGTTTTGTTTCATCAACACACAAGCAACGTCAGGGGGGGCGTGATGGATATTACTCGAGTCTTCGTGATGATTTTCAGAAAAAGCATCTCGTCGGTTACAAATGTCCCACGGCAACAAACTGTCGCCACGTGTGGAGATGCGCCATTGAGCAGATGCTGTTTTTTACGTGAGTATTTTTTTCTCTTGTTTTTTTTCAAGACAAGACAAACAAAGATTTAATCCCCTCTCTCCCGCTCCGAATTACACGTGCATTTTCTCGCTGGAAGAAACGTTTTTCCCTAATCAAGAAACACGAATTCACGTTGTTCGCCGCTGCGTAAACCCCGACGTAACTCGAGATATACGCGAGAAAATGTTGTTGCGAGTACACGACTTTTTTCTCTCTCTCTCTCTCAGTGACTTTTACTCTCTCGACTTCTCTGGATGGTATGTACGACACGTGTGTCACGTAACGTGACGCAATTGTTGCGCGAAACGTTTTTTCACGACGAATTTTTCGAATTCCGCGAGATCACAAGTTTTCTCGCGCGGAAACTTGTCGCGCGCAACATCGTCGTTGCGAATTCGAGCGTTTTTTTTTTTTTTTTTTGCGTGGCTGAAATTGAAACTCGATCGGATGCAAGCGCTCGGCGGAATGCAAGCGGCTCTATCGAAATTTCCGAGATAAGCAAACGGGAGAGGAAGATCGTAAAGTGGCCCGTAAAAGATGCATCCGTTTCCTGAAAATATTGCCGACGCTCGGGTTTCCCGTGCCAGGCCAGAAATTTAACGTTTTCCACCGCGAACCTTTGATGGATAATCGAACGAACGATCGCGCTCGTTTATAAAGTTAAAAACCGGGTCGCTCGCGCGGGCGAAACGGGCCACGTATTTGCAACCACCACCACCACCATCATCACCGTCACGCGTAGAGCGCGTATTTATACACGCGGGAGCGGGGGTGGTAAAACACACATAATCTTGTATTACACAAGTTGGAATAATCCGATAAAAACGCACCCTTATTCGATTAGTTGTTGAACTTGGCGCGGGAGTTGCTTTGTCGCTCGTTAGACGAGCGGATGCCGTTTGTGCTATCCAAGCTCGTTAGCACTTTCGTGTCGAAAACGTCGAAACTTGGTGAATTACGGTTAGTGCTCGTCGTTTCGCGAATTTGTTTGGAAACGCGGCGCTTTAAATCAACGCGGTTTCTCTTTCGAAGCTGATTTTCGCGTCAATTTTTAAACTTTGCGCGAAAGAAAGAAAAAATATTTTACGAATTCCGACGGTGTGAGAATATTGGACTTTTTTATCTAATTAGGACGTAGACAGTTGAAATCCAGTCGTTTCTTCTCGGCGCGTCTAATAAGATCCGCGCGTTGATACCTTCGGCCGCGATCAAACGTCATCGAGACCGACAGGTTTCAGAATCAATCTCGAGAATATTGCACGAGATGAATTTTACAAATTGATCAACACAAGGAATCGCCCAGGGCCGGGCGAGTCAAATTCCCACAGGTCTTTCCGAAATGCGACGGGTTATAACGTCGCCTGCGGCGGCGAGTGAACGCGTCGGTTTCGATCGCGAGGAGACCAGCGCACGGGTCAGTTCCTTACGTCGTAAAAACCATAAATTCGTAGGCGAACGTATAAATTTCCATTCTCGGTTCCAATCCCGGCGCGAGAAAAATCTTGATTCTCGATAGTTTTTTTTTCAACTGTTTGCGCGACGTCGCGTGAAAAATTCTGATTTAAATACAAACGGAACAAAAACGCCGCCGGTAGAATGGCGCGGTCATTGTTACCTCACTTTTGTCAACAAATGCGTTCGTTTGTTAGCGAAAATCTTTGTGTGTCGTAAACTGTACAAAGCGGCGAACGACGCATTTATCGACAAAAGCGAGAGGTCGGAACACACGAGCCAATGTGCGTCGAAGACATTTTCCGAGAGTTTTTGCCGGTGCGCGTAATTACTGACTGCTGCTGATTAAGCAGTCTGAAGTTCGAGTAATTTAATCGGGGAAGGTAATAGAGAGAGATCCGGTTCGGTTGTGTGCGCAGCTTGCCGAGGGCGTCGGACGCGCCGGTTGTGAGCGGCGGTTCCATCTTCTCCTGGGGATACAAGTTCAAGTATACCGGAAGAACGGAAAAGGAGGTTCTGGAGGAGGCAGGACCGCTCCGGAAGGAAGAGCCGCCGATACAACGCTGCCAGACAACGTGTCTGAGAAGAAAAGCCAGCAGTGTGCCGGCTACACCGAGCACGCCGAGCCAAGACCTCGTCGAAATACGTGAGTTATTTCTCCTTTTTCTTCTCCCGACGAATGTAATTTATTCCGACCTGTCGTCTTCCCCATATTTCACGTTTACGTATGAAGAATATACTTTCGCGACGGAACATATTACGGTATTGAATTACAGCGCGCGCGACGCATCTTTGTTTCTTTCATAAGACCGACAAGCAAAATGCTTCCCCGAGAATTTTGATATTAATTAAGTAATTTCTTCCTCGGGTTGGTTTTCGAGAAGAATCGACTTCACGTGAAAAAAATTCGGATGTAGGGTAAAACACTCGGTGTTGATCGACACTTCACCCCCAATAATTGGCCCCTTAAAAACCTGTCGATTGTTTTTCAAGAGTTTTCGCCAACTGTAAGATTGTAACGTTGCCGTAAAAAATTCAAATTAATCCTGCCGTAATGTTAAAAGAAGTGAGAAGTACTTATGGACAAAATTGTAAACTAGAAAAAAATCAATAATCAATTATTGGAGAGATGCTGACTATAGATTCGGTTCACCCCCCATGTATCCATCCGGATTCGAACTCGACGTTTCTTATTAGTCTCCGCATCTGACTGTCTGAGCCATGGAAGTCGGACTCCATCACCTAATTAATGGACGCTAATGAATACACCGTTGAGACACGTGTCACGTTTCTAGGATACTCCAGCCTACCACGTAGCTGTCACAGCGCGGGCCTGGATGGCGCTGGGATGCTGGAGGGCGGAGCGGGGGTGCCGCTGAGTTCGCCCTATTGTCCAGACAATACCTTGCCCCTACTGGAGACTGTATCCGAGGACCAAGAGATTCATGCCAGGAGAAACAACGGTTAGTCGTGACCGGCTATGTTGTCATCCCGTCTTTCCTTTCTTTCTCTCTCTCTCTCTCTCTCTCTCTCTCTTTTTCTCTTTCTCTCTGTTTCTTCTCTTTTTTTTGGAAACGTTGTTGAAATCTCGTTGAAAGCTCCCCGCGTCTGCATGCAAACGGCAGCGATACACCATCGATCTGTTAATATTCTTGAAGCTTGCGTCCCCAGTTTGCGCAAGAGACAAGTGTATTTTTACTATTTTTAGTCGTCGAATTGGTAGTTGTGTTAGAGGAAATCTCCGTCAGAAAACTACACTCAGCGTTCTTGACATACATATATAGAAATTAGTGCATGGCCAAGTACATAATGATAGTGTGTGCAAAATCTCGCTTTTTCGAAAAATAGTGAAGCAACCTTTCGCGGTGTTCTTGTCTTGAGAAAGAAATAAACCAGAAATTAACAAAAAATAAGCAAAAATTCTAAAGATATCAGAAAGGAAGTTGCGAAGTTGCTGGTGAATAATAACTGGTGAAAATAAATTAATATATTCGGGAAATACTTTTGCACGTGAAGAAAAAGAAAACAGAAACAATAAGCTTTGAATTGAAAAGATAAATAAATCGGGCGCTCGCGTCGCCAAGTCGCGAGAAGCCACCCGTGCATCGGGTGACGCGCCAGCGACGCGCATTTATATAAGCGCCAACATATCCTCTTCCCTGTTTTTTTATGACCGCCGCTGCCGCAGCCGCCGCCGCCGCTTTTTTGGCTTCTTAGAACCTTCGGTTGATTTGTTTTCTCCTTTTCTTTCTGTTCTTTTAGCCGTAGACGAAAATGATACGCATGCGAGTGCCACCCACACGTCTACTACTACCATCACCACCACCACTACCACCACCACCACCTCCAACACCATCACCACAAACCGTGCGAAAGCCAAACTGAAATTCCCCAAGAGCACGCTGAACCGACCGCAACCGTTGTACAGTCAGAAAATAGTGATAGACTCGGACGAGCTGGCCGGTCGCGACATCGAGCACGTCGTGCGGCAGCGCATTAACGCCCTGATTAACGAGGGAAGTCCGAAGGTGGTGCGATCGACCGCGCTGATAATCAAGAGCTCGAAGGCGCCGGCAAGCGCCAACGGACGTCCGCCGATCAGAAGCAGCGGCAGCTCCTTCGCCGCGCACGAGGGTAAGACGCGCGTAAGCGAGGTAAGCGAGCTCGACGGCGAGGTAAGCCGCGGGACCACGACATCGATCAAGACTGCCATGAACGGTTGCGCGGGACTGTTGAACGGATTCGATCGCGCGAAACGCCAGGAAGCAGCAGGTACGCGAAACAGTAAAACGCGAGAGAGAAGTGCGTTTTGTTTTCTCTCTCTCTCTCTCTTTCTCTCTTCTTCTCTTTCTCTTTCTATCTCTCTTTCTCTCTATTTCTATCCTCCTCTGTCAGTTACCTTCTCCTTCTGCGTGTATGTCATTGTTCGACTTCGCTTCTTTATTTCCTCTCATCTCCCTTTATGTTACGCTTCCACACTGGTGGTCTGCATGGGGCTTGTGCCTGTTACGTTGATAAAGCGAGACACACATCCGACACGTTGTCCCCCGTTAGATTCGCGAGATATACACACGTTCGAGGTTCGACCGTGGTGCTCGATCAATTGCCTGTATCAAGACAACTCTTCTGCCGTGAGTGAATTCTCGGTTCTGAATTCCAAGAGAGTTCTCTCTGTCACGTAGCCAAGTCGAGTCTAGTACAACGGTCGGATCTCGGTAAAGTGCTGTCGTAGTTTGAAACATTGTATATATATACATACGTGCAATTATCATTGCGGGAGAAAGTGCATGTGTGTAAAGCTGTAAACACGAATCCACGAGTCCCGCGTCGGTCGGTTCGCGGAGATCGATTTTATTATTTGTTGTGTGTGCGCCGATCTTTCTCTTCTCTGAAATTTCTTTTTCTTTCTCTCTCTCTCTCTCTTTCTCTTTTTTAATTACACGAAAAAAAAAACTTGTCCACTTTGTGTCTGGATCGTAAAATCCATATATTTGCTGTGGAGATAATAAAATAACGTGAGAGAATAAAAAAAAAGTTCTTGATATGAGAAATATCGATCTGTTGAGTATCAGGTGAGTAAACTTTTATGTGTTTCTTAAGCAAATTTTCAATTATAAATTATGCGCGCGAAAAATAATATTCCCCCGTATTTGCATTCGTGAATTATTCCGTTTCGCTGTATAGCGTCGTAAAGAGATACTTAGCATAAGTTTTCAAGAGAGAAAGTACCGAGGAGAATTATATCATTCTATGTCGTACGTTTTCCTAACCCGATTTTACGTATATATAGCGGCGAACGTATAGCGCCCGAGATAGATATTTCTCCGGTTGTGTGCACGTAGAATTGAAGGAAAAATAGCAACCTTGACAGTTCGAATGTTTTGTTCGTGTTTTGCGCAATAAATTTATAGAAGAGTTTTATTTAAAAAGAAAACAACAATCCAAACATTTCCCTCTCTCTCTCGTATCTCTTTTATACGTTTTTCGAAAATTAAAGGTACTACGTGAAAACGATGAAGTAAAAGAAAATAAAAGAAAATAAAATTGCGCTATAAATAGCGTAAGGACTTAGCTCCACGAACGCGACTTAAAAGAGCCTCGGACCGTCTCGGATCAGAATCTCCGCACCATACGTCCTCGTTGCTCGCGGATTGGTTTTTCGCTGACGCAATCGACCGATATAGCATCGATCGTCAAACTTTTTGTTACAGTCGGTCAGCACGAGGGCGAGGCAAACGACTACTACTTCAGGGACTCCTTCGACCACTCCTCGTCGGAGAGCCAGCTGCTCGACGCCTCGGGCAAACCGCACAGCCGTTCGGTCACGCCGGTGCCCAAGATGCAGAAGCTGCAGAACTCGAAGCTGTGCTTGCAGCAGCAACAACAGCAGCGTCATCACGCGGGTCGACGTGTCGCGGCCACGGCCAAGCTTCGACGCAAAAGCCTGCACGTTATCAGGCTCTTTATACCGGTGTTTATGCTGACAATCACGGTGCTGTTCATCGTGACGGTCTTGGTGTTCGAGACGGATACGACGCTGTTCAATAGCTTGCGCAAAACGCCGGAAATGGTGGCCTTAAGGAGCCAGTATTACGTTCCGATCAAGGAGTTCCTGCGGACCAAGCTCGGCCTATTCTGATGCGACAAGATGACCGGGCCGAGGTCGTCCTACGTCGTCGCGTAGCCTCTTTCTATCTCTAGCTCTCTTTCTCTCTTTCTCTTTCTCTCTCTTTCTCTCTTTCTCTCTCTCTCTCTCTCTCTCTCTTCAGTGCCAAGTCGCGGACGGGACTCGTGACTGGAGAGATTTACTGGCCCCCAGTCGCGGGAAAAAGAACGTGCGCCTTTTTCCCTTTCACCCTCTCCGCCTCAGCCTCCCTTCGTTGCGCGCCGTCGCGTCGCAGCTTGATCGCACGAGTGCTTCGAGAGTGTTTGTCGGAAGCCAGGCCGGAAACAAGAAGAAGAGAGACGAAAAGTATTGAGAGGATCCATAAGATATCTGAGGTCGGAATTACATCTGTTTATTAATTCGAGCGACAAAAAAAGAAATGATTTGAATTGTTTTGTATAAAAAAAAAAAAAAAGAAACTTGTACAAAAGCTGTACTTAATCGTATGAGCACACACAATGTATGTATGTAAAATTGCGCGTTCCACTTTCGTGTCTCCGTGCGTGTTTCGTGAAAAAGAGAGACGCTTACGGTCAGATATTTTATTTCAGAGGAAAGACTCTCGCTTGGCTACGTGAGTCGCCGCGCTACTCAGTCGCCTCGCTCTTCACACAAATGCGGAACCCACAGAAGTTCACGCGCATTTATTTTACAAATGTTGAATTTAGTCGGAAACGATCTCAACGCGAAACACGTTGGCTTGCCGTGAGAAATAATAGGGAAATGTCACTAATGTACATATACTTGTTTAATATAAATAATACAAATATAATAAAAATGCAAAAGTAAATTGTAATTTAGAAGATTTTAAAGATATATTTATAAAAAACGCGTGGTTAAAAAAACAATTTTCATTGAGAAACTTCTTTCTCTGGTTTTTGGAAAATGAAAATTTGTTTCATTGAATATATTGCATGAAGTTGTAATCTCGTTGTATTCTCATATCACGTTCATTGTATCGTGTATAGTTTAATCGTACACGCCGATACTTAAAAAACCAGCGGACGATGTATACGGGCTTTTCTCGACCGTAAGGAGAAGAGAATTCGATTTTATTCGTCACGAATTCAACGGAACGGACGGTTGGTGCCGAGCTACCGGGTGTATCGTATGGCCTACCCTGTTATCATGAAAAGGATATGTGCGAGTGTGTGTGTGTGTGCGGACAAGAGTGTTCTTTTTTCGGACGCGTGACTTTCTCCGCGCGCCGCGGATATCGCGACGAAGATAATATACGCAGCGCGGCGCAACGCGCCGATATAATAACAGACAAAGATATTTTAGACACTGTGAGGGGACGAAAGAAAGAGCGCGCGTACACAGAGAAGAGCGGATGTGTAATATATAATATAAATACATAAAGAAAGTCCGTCTCTTTGGCGAAACTCCGCTGAGAATTAGTTAAGGGACTTTAGATTTATTTTAAACGGTCAACGAACAAAAATAACAGTCGTTTCGTCGTAGATAATTGTAGGCGATATATGTGCAGCGCTCTAGTACAGGAAAAACAGACGAGTTGACAAAGTTGCATCGCGTCGTCGGTGGCAAACATTTTAAATTCGTAAAAGAAATAATAATAATAATAATAAAAAGAAACTCTTCCTTGCCGATTTTAATCGCTGTCTGTTTTCGCGTTCTCGATGTGCGTAGGTGCGCTTTGATGTGCGTTACCGTCATCATCTTTGTCTGTCGTCTCATCATCATTCTTGCGGGAGTGTGACATATCTCGTCGCAGCGCGTGCAAATATTCTCGATACTCGTATCATTACGAAGGAACCATCGTCTCTCCTTCACGAGAAGAAGTGAGATTTGTCAGGACCTGTGCATTCGGCAGAAATTTTACTGGTTGTGAAATTACGCGTGAACAAAAACTTGTGAGTGACGATTTTAAGCAAATTCGATTTCACTTCTCGCGTCTTGTACAAATAAATTAAAGCGAGAAAAATTAAAGATTTGCAAAGAAACTAAAAATGTCTGACTTTGTCGAAATTCTCGTCGGGTTTCAATTTTTTTTAAACGTTCTCTTTGGGAAATCTCAGAGGTGCTTTCTCCTCTTTCGGCAGATCCTGACTCATCTTGTGTGTCTCAGACTGACTATGTCCGCTCGAGCGGTTTTTTTAAAACAGCTATCGATTACACTTTACCAATTTTTTTTCGACTTTATTGCCGGTAAACACGCGAGTCGACACGTGTAATCGATTCTCGAGAAAAAAAAAAAAAAAGAATTTTTGCTCTCAAGTGGACATGCGGTCTTTCCCAGTCAGCCATTTTTCCTAAAAGTGCCTACGCTGTTTCTTTCGTATCGTTGGATTCGTTCGAGCTAATGATATCCACCCTGGGGAAAAAAAAACTAAAGCCAGGATAGCTCGAGTAAAGCACAGAATTAAAAACAGAATCTATGAGCAAACTAATGAAACTAACTCTCATGTCGATCTTCGCAATCGAAGCGTAGCGCTCTTCTGTTCGCGTCGGACGAAAGTTACCTGCGGCAACTTTAATCAGTTCGAAAAAATTTCCCTAATGTAGCGCGACAGCATGTCGTCGGCCGAGCACGAACGACTCTAATAAATTAGAGTGGTAACTGTGTGAAGCACGCGATGCGCCGGCAGTAGGGCGCGAAAATGTACGAGATTTTCGCCGATTGTGTGTCGGATCGCTGCGAGAAGACGCGTTGAGACGGTGCCGTGTGTTTCGGATCCAAAGAAAATAGTCGCCCGTCTCTGATGTTGAAAAACGCATTTCCGGCTGTCTGAAAAGTCCCGCCGGACTAAGATAGATCCTAATTGGAATTACTTGGATGAACGATTGCGCGGAGTAACGCGAGCGGAAGAACGCTACAGGCGACGTGCTGTACTTGTATAAATAAAACAAATGAAGGTCAATTGCAAATGTAATCTAGTTATTAAATTAAGAGAATATCAATAAATATATCCTCTTGCTGGGCCACACATTTCCGACGTAAGCAACAAGAGAACTGAGAGTCACGCGAGAGAAGACTCGAAGTAAGAGTCGGTCACCAAGTCTGAAAGCAATCAATGAGAGAGATACACTAATGGGATTAAAATAAACTCTCGCAATTGTCGTGTTTTTTTGATTCTCAAAAGCCAATACTCTCCTTGCGGAGAGACGACTTTCACAATAATAAAACTCGCAAGAACGTATATTTCAAAAAAAGAGAAGTTCGCTGTAATGTAATGAACGAGAAAGAGTTTGTGGTTTACCGGAGAGCGAATGTTGATTCTAAAAAAAAAAAAAAAAGAAACAAAAACCAAACTCTTTTCCAAGGAAAACATGAGAATTCGGAATTGCGGATCTCTTTAATTTGTTTGTAATTGCCGCAGAGTTCGCGACCTCTTGTGAGGGGAGCGTTTCAAGGGATAAAAACTTTTTTCAAGTGAACACTCGGTCTAAAGTGCGGAATGTTCGATGAGGCAGAAACGGAGGATTGTTTGTTGAAAAAAAAAAAAAAAGATGTGCGATGTGATACGTGAAATATTTGAGAATGGCACAGTTTTTTCAATTCCGCGCGATGATACATTTTTCAGAGAACTTCCCCGGTAAACGTAAGTTAATTGATAGATACTCGTTATTCGTGCGTGCGCGCGTAACTGTACATAAAAGAAAAAATATCTGCGGTGTGACACGATTAGCGAACTGTGTGTGCGGTTTTCGGCGTAAACGATCGAAAACGGTGTGACGTGCGAGAAGAGAACGTGTGTGCGTTTCGTATATATACAAGTATAATAATTTAGATCCGGTTTGTAATCTAATTACATTGGCGACGCATTTCGTTAGAACATCAGGCGCAATATTAATCTTGCCGACAATTTTTCGAATTAGAATCTCAACAATAAATTTGTTTAGACGCACTTAAGCAGACGTAGTCTCTCTCTTTCGTTGCCCAAGTACGGGAGAAGTTGTGCAACATTTTCAAAACTACGTATAATCCTATAATTCGTATACCGCATATGATAATTCAAAGACATTGTATCTCGACGTGACGGCGTCGCGATATTATTATCAGTCGAGCGTCAGTGTGACGCGTTGCGCTCGTTGCAAATTTATGAACAACGTGCCGCGCCGCGTAATTGCAATTAGCACCTGTACATTTAATGAGGGTCGCGCTCGACGAATCATCATCAAAATTGCAAATTTGTTCTTAATTAGATAATTACGAAATTATCGACATTCTCTTGTAGATGTGCGCGCGATCATATAAAATTCAACGCTGAAACAAAATTACACGTCAATTATTATTAAGATATTTAATTTCGCGCTGATGTGACAATGTCCGTAGGATTGTTTTTAATAGTCTATTTTACGAGGGGTTAGTTTGTTGTATAGTTGGTTAGATAATTTATTTAATGATACGTAGAAATTATTGTAATATTTATTCGCCGTAGTGCTGCGAGAAAGAACCAGGCGCAATTGCGGGAATAACAATTGCGAACGGAGGGCTAAAGTATACCACGTGTCGTGCGTGTGCGTGTACAAATGTGTGAGAAATGAGTGTGTGAAAATGCGATGTTAATTAGAGAAACAAAAAAAAATAAAAAAACGGCCGACGCGACGACGAGAATGGAGCTCTGCGCTAAATCAAAAAAAGAAAAAAAAAAAAGAAAAAAAAATTAAAAACCTAACGATGATAATCTTTCTACAATCTCCATTCGTATGTACACTTTTTGTACGCTTGCAAATCGTAGCGAGGACAACAGTAGAGAGTCAAGTATGTGACAAAAAAGGAAAAAAGCGTTTTTTCTTCTGATCTGTTATACATAGCCCTTTGAAAAATTTTGTATCGCATGCATGAATAAACGAGACATTTCAAATCGCAGACGAGAGATTTCGTATAATAACGTACACACGCGTGTATGTGTGTGTGTGTGTATGTGCGCGTGTGTGTGTGAGAGAAGAGTCATACTTCATATGAGAGAAATATTCATTCAGAGTTTTATAGCTTTCTTGTAAACACACACACTTAAAAAAAAAAAAAAAAAAAAAAAACTTTTATCGAATAAAGATAAATCACAAATCAGACAACAGGTATGCCATTTATTTTTGAAAATCAATCTCCACAGGTTTTCTCCGTGCAAGGATCCAAAACTTTGCCCGGGGACCGCAAACTTGAAATGTGCAAATTATCTTGCGACTTGTTATCGCTCGATATCTAATACTTGTTTAAATTCGTAGGTACTCATAATATTTTCAAAACGATACCGAAGTTTGACAATGGAGTGATCTAATCGGGGCGGTGGTGATAAAAAAAAAAAAACAACGTGGTTAATTAGTCACTCGTTCAATTTGAAAGCTAGAAGATATCGCGCGCCTCTCGTCGATATAAGCATTGCGGATGATCAATGCGCGACTGTAATTAATGAATCACACCGCGGCCGTGATTCTAAAAACCTCGATCCGTCACCGACTCGATTCTTCCGCTCGCTTACACGTGTCTTGCAATTAGCGAGTGACAGAGAAAAGTCGTCGATAGCGACGCGGCGCTTTGTTTTCGGTATCGCTTGAAGAAAGTCGATATTCAAGTTTTTGACGTAAAATTCAACGAAAGGCTTTTTTAAAATCGCGCGGTTAATTACCCGGGCCCGTTAAGATACTCATTTATGCGTTTCTGACTTCATATCTGACTTTATATCTGAGGCCGCGAAAACTGGGACGAGTTCGTCCGTGGAAAGTGAATTGACGGCCTTGAATTAACGCAATCTGCGTGGATAGAAAACGCGACGCGGATCGCTACACCTGCCTTGTCCGTGAAAGGAGCGTGCCACCTGTTATTGATGTTCTATTGGGGGTTTGATGTCGGTCGCGCCGTGTAACGTCAATACATATGTATGTACGTACATATATATATATAAAACGGGTGATAAAATTAACTTTCATGTCGAGACGCACGCCGATTTCACTTTTAAGGTCGCTATCAGGTCCTCGCGGAGGACATTTAAATGATAAGTAAAGTACAAGAATATGCGAACGAGTTATCTTGACGCGAAGTCGCACTCTACGAGTCTCTCTTACGCGATACAATCTGACGTATCACTGTATCATGTGTGTTCTATATACACAGTACGTTAATGTATGATAAATATAACTGATACGCGCACACACAAATATTTAATATTTCCGAAGCTAATAGACGCGATATAAAAGTAAAAACAAACCGAAGTACCGAAAGGAAGAGAGGATAAAAGTATAAATAACTATAATTTATAAAAGTATAATAATCATAATTTCACTTTTGAAAATAATTAAAATTAATTTTCAATTCGAATTAAATTTAACTTCCAAGTTACGGATCGGACGCTCTCGTTATTTTTTGATATTAAATAACAAAGTGAATTCTCTTTGAATTTGACAATGTCAATTCTCTAATCTATTTATAGAGACAATAGCGCGGAAATTATTCTATTAATTTATTTGAGAGCCGGTGTGAGGATCGCATCGCGGCGAGCGATGACAGCTCGTACAAATGCAAGGCGGCGTCTGGGGTTCTCTGGTACCGGTACTATAGTGACTCACCGGAGTCGTTCAGTACGCGGCCGACCACGAAGTCGTCGACGTCGGCTCGTGTATTATCTCCCGACAACCGCGTGTGCATTCGTCACTCAAAACTCGCCGCTTCTGGCGGGTTGTCACACAGTGATTTATCCTCGTGGTGTTCGTAAGACGTGATGTTCGCATGAATCGAAACGAGTGAGACTAGTTTAAGAGACACAGCGCAGCGCCGATTGCACATTGTTGAAACTTCATATTTTTCAGACATGGTAATTGAGAGTTCGTTTAATTAAATAATAAGCTCGAAATAAATTCGATCGAAGAGATATTTGCTTGAAATATCTCGAGTGGAAAAACACAACTATAAACATTTATACGAGAGAATTACATTAGTTTCTGTTATGTATGAGTGATAAAAAATTGTTTGAGCAGTGATAATGAATTATCCACAGTGTCATCGTCGAGGAATGAGACTTGATTTGAATCCTAATGTGTTTTTCTTCTTCACGTTTGCCGTAGAGATTTTTAAGATCTCGTGTGTACGTGTGTGCGTGTGTGTGACGCACAGTTTTTCAATATATATAAATATGTTTTCTATCTGACCTCGCGGTAAACTTTAAATTCAACCCAGATTGCGTCGCTTTGACTCTTGGATCGTAAGTAATGAAGCTTCTTACGGCCGAGTGTGTGACGTCAGGAATATTTTCCCGTTCTTCTTTCCGTTATACACGTATCCATTAAATCAAACCCAATTTAACTTCTCTCGCAAAGAGAAACTCTTTTATTTGAATAATTAATTTTCAGCATCGTTTAAGAGAGAGATTTTTTTTCGCATGTGGAAAATGCGCGCTCACGCATGAGAGAAGAAAAATTTCATCTTATCATTTCTTTCTGTAATTTCATCTTAAAATTGAGAACATTGCGAAAATGAAACGAGCTCGAACAATCGTTGCTTGCAAAACTTTCTGTGTTGCAAATGCACTTCCTTGCGTCGCGCGTCTGTCTTTGTCCTTTGATCCATGAAACGGGAAATGATTCATTTTCCCGCAAACGCGCTCAATGGAGGGGTTTACTAAAATGCCACATGTGATTCTCAGGAAACAGTTTCTGAAAGCAAGGACAATCGATCGTTTGCCGGAATTGAAGCCTCGCGTTGACAGAATCTTACCGGTGTGTATGTAACATCACGTTTCTACAAACCGCGGGGGATGTCAAAGATAAATTTTAAAAACCAAATTGCGTAAACCAATGAGAGATAATTATCTTGTTTTGCAATAAACGTCACGTTTTTTTTTTATTATCGCTAAGTATCGGATAAGTTTTTTCGCGAGAGGAGAAAAATTGTTGTTGCGTACAACTTCGATAATGTTATTATCGAAGTTATTATACTCGATACAAATAAACTATAATTTCTATATGAAACTTTACAACTAAAATCCCACGTAGATTAGATATTACATTTTTTTTTTCAATATTTGTTTTTGCTTGACTCAACTATTCGAACGCAGCTCTCACTCGGAAAAACTATTGGACGACCATTGGAATGCCATTAGAATACGATACGCACACACACACACACAGGCACACACAATATCTCTCTATCTCTCTCTCTCCTTCTCTTTTCGCGTTCTCTCGCTCCCGTAAATTTATACAACAGGATTACAGGATTACCTCACGCGCGCGTTGTTGTGAGTCACGTACATTTCCATGCGGAATTTTAACAGGTTCGTTGAACCACTTCCCGTCTTTTTCTCCTTTTCTTTTTCGTTACGTCGTTCTTCACTTTCGACCGGTTCCCCACTTTTTACAAGGTCCACGAGATAAGACGTGATCCCCAATGAGAGGATCTCGTAGGCGATCTTCGGTCGGTTCGAATGAAATGATTGTCGTTCCTTGTTGCATGTCGTAATTCGCGGCGGTCCCGAATGCTCCGTAATTGCACCGACAATTCCTCGGCAAGTTGCGCTTTTATCCCAGTCTCAATTCTCAAAGACTTTCCAAATTGCGCGCTCACAAATATTTATTTTTCCCTGAGAGACTCAACCGATCTTTTCGTACAAAAATCAATTAACATTTTAATTGTGTTCTAAGCTGATTTTTAAATTGTATCTTAAAGTTTCTTTGATTTTCCAAAAACTACTTTTTGTTCTTCAAGAAAATCTGATCTCACAATGCACTTTTGCGTAAGAAAAACTATTTCTAGTACATTGAAAGTACAAGAAAATATCTTCTTGACGTTTGTAGCGCTACGCTACAAACGTATAGATAAGATACGGACGCGTCTCTGCGCAACTTGTGTACGAGTGCCTTCCTTCCAATTTCCACGCGACGGCTGGAATTACATATCATCCGACAACTTCATCCGCGCGCGCGAAATCTCTCCGCTTGTTACACACACAAGCCCCTAACACAGACCTGGTATTACCTATTCTGGAAATTAGAACGATCGTGACGCGACATAAAGCGGTCGTTAGCGGTGCGTGTAATGACGCATCTCTCTCTGTCTCTCTTTCTCTCTCTCTCAAAGCTCTTGGAGCACCCGATAAGGTACGTACAATACATGCACGCGCGTATACGTATCGGGGGACGCCTCCGTGTGTCTTCTGGGGAACGGACACTTTTAACAGCCGGCCGTTATTATACGCGCCGGGAATAATTTTACGGTGGTTTGCACATTGCGTACAACCGCCGACGTAATAGAGCGTCCTGTTCGAATTTGCGTTTTCCCATTGACTTTCTCGCGGCGGCGGCGTTCTAATCGATCTCGCCGGCGATCAATCGAAGCGAAACGCGCGATATTCATCGGAAGACCTCGTTGGGAAGAGATCGAGTTTTTGTCGCCGTATCGAGTACACTACGGCGCCTGTTACTTAGAAAGTAACGCCGGTATCTCCCGATGATGTGACACGCATCGAGCGCTAACAACGCGATAACAATCGAATCTGGGTTAGGTTCAATTCGTAATTAAGAAGCGGGTGACGTCGACGGTCCCTTCCGCTCCCTTTCGATCGATCGCGAGACACGTCATTTGTTCGTTCGGTTCCGAGAGAAAGAAAGACTGCTATCGAGGCGATTAGGCAACAAGCCGCTTATCGACCGCGTGCCAAACACGAGTTCGCGAAATGATAACGCAAGTTCTCTGCGTCGCGTGCTCATAATCGTGGCACTGTTAATCGTCTCGAAGGATGCGTCGTAAAAAAAAAGAAACAGCCGAGAGACCGGTATGCCTTTCCCGCGCAAAATCGCATCTCATTGTTCCCTTCCGAATCGCCACTCTGCATATTTTCTAACGCGCAACGCAACGTGCGTTTGCTTCACCGTCGTGAGATAATCCTTCTGAGAAAATTCCAACCTGTATTTGCCGTCACCGACCTCGTCAGCCTGTCGTGAGTCACGAGATTGTGCTTCTGAGTTCCTTTTTAACACGAGGTTCAAATCGACGGGTTTTCTTCGTTAGAAAAAAATTTTCTTCATTAGAAAAAAATTTCGAACAAGTAGTTTCAAATTATATTTTTTCGCATCGTCAGATCTGCTCGCGTTGCAAAGTTTTATATGAGACAAGTTCAATTGCGGTTGAAGAGATTTTGTTTTACGCACACGAACTTATCGTTTGTGCTCGAATCTACATGCTTATCGATAACAAACGGAGATTGTCTTATCGTTTGGCTGACAATATCGGTTTCCTGCCCGCGCCTTTCGTCTTGGCAGGAAACCGATATGCTTGATTCGTCGCGAATTAACGAACACGTTGAATAAAAAAATCCCAAAAATAAAATAAAATCTCAGAAAATAAAAAACTCACACGAATGTAAAAGTCTCGTATTTTTGTGAAAATCTTTAAGTGAAAAACAATGAAAAAAATTAACTGTTGTCGCACCGGACAGAGTGACACGAGTTTTTCGACGCAACGACAGTTTGTCCTAACGCGAAACACAGAGAGCGATATCTCGCCGAGTACCGTCACCGGCGACAAGCGGAACTGCGGTGAACGAACAGACAGTTTCATTGCGCCGACTGCGGCGGAAGCCGAGCGAAATGATGTTTCTCTGCTCTCTGGTACGGCACGCGCGCAACAAGAGCGGGAAACATATTATGGCGATCGATGGCGTGCGGTCACTAGCCCCATCAATCACAATTAACCCGCTCCACTGCTCCGCGAGAGAGCTAATCGAGAAGCTTGATGGCGAGATATGACCAGCCGGGCTCTATTGTTGACAAAATCTGTCTGTCACTTGGGATTAACGGCGGCGACGAGAAGCGGAAGCTGAAAAGCGCGTCCATTCATCCCGGCATTGTCGGCTTCCGCGAACGCTTGTTCCCGCCGCGCTTTCTAGTTCACGATGAAATCTCCGTTTCTTTCCCGCCCGCGTTATTGTCCGATTTGTGCGTTCCCTCCCTCCCGACAATGTCGCCAAATCGCTTAGTCGCGAAATCAGCGCGCGTTCGCACTAAATATTCGATTCTTCGTTCTTTGTAAATTTGTCGAAAGAGAATATCACCCGGCCGGAAGTCGTCTCGTGTGTCCTGACTTGAATTTCTCTTTGCATTTTCGCCGATGCCACGCCAGCTCGTTTTCTTACACGCTCTACAAGTATTCTATCCACTTTCTTGTTTCGTTAATTCTGTTTTATAACTCGAGGATCTCCATTCTATTTTTTTTTTACGCACATCGAGTTTCTAAACAAATTGTGTTATTCATCCAAGAGAAAAAAATTGACTCTTGAAACATTAAATTTTTTTTTAAATCAATTAAGAAAAACGACAAGAAACTCTTCGATATTAATTCCGTGTGATTTTGCTGCTTGATTTTCCATCATTGAATTCTTGTGATAAAAAGTATGTAAATGCAAGTAAGTTGCGTGCGAAGTTATGTGGAAGCGGCAACTTATTTAAAGAGTTTATATATAGGTGTTTATAATATTAATATTCGAGCGGGGTGTATTATGGTAAAAGGGCATTGTAAGGGCGCAGAGACTGAACTCGCACTGAAAGAGGAACGGAAGCGATCGATGGATCAGCGATCCGTGAAATGTCGGGGCGAATATAAGCGTTTGTAATACGGCACAGAAGTCGCGTAATTGGATTCGCGGTGCGCTACGCGACGTCCGCCAATTCTTACTCGCGTGTGCGTCTCGTTTTTTTTTTTCTGACTTTTTGCGCGCGTCGAGGTGTCGCGTGTCGCCGCGAATAGAAATCAATTTACAATTCGCATGATTATTATTCGCAGGTGTACCACTGGCAAAGTCAAAATGTCAAGATCTCCGGGGTGGACGACATGGTGCTTCTGCCGAAGGTCATCGAGGACGCGATCATTGAAAATCTCAAGAAGAGATACATGGACGACTATATATTCGTATCCTTTTTTGCACAATTGTTCTCCGAGAGTGTTTGCGAACTAATGTTCTCTCAATCGTTTTACGATTTAATAGTAAAAAATTATGCGCGTACGACTCCTTAATTGCTATCAGACGTGCATCGGACCCGTACTGGTATCGGTCAATCCTTTCAAACAGATGCCGTATTTCGGAGAAAAGGATGTCGAATTGTATCAAGGCGCGGTGAGGAAATAATAAAATGTCACTTTGTCACTGGTGTATTACATCGAGAAAACTTCTGTATAATTTATCAGTAATACACCACGCAGTTCTTTCTTTTTCTCTCTTTCTTCTACCCTCTTTAAGAATTGAATATCTTCCGGTCAATATTTTTAATATTTACGCGTGTGTTATTATTATTTAGGCTCCGTACGAAAATCCACCTCACATCTATGGATTGGCGGACGAAATGTACAGAAACATGTTGATTGACAACGAGAGTCAGTGCGTTATTATCAGGTAAATTAATATTTACATATCAATATCAGACTTTTGCTTCAAAATGATCTCAGAAACATTTAAATTTAATGGTCGTGAGTTTTTAGCGACGTTTTGTACTTCATCGTGTATTTTTTTTTCGCAGCGGTGAGTCCGGCGCTGGGAAAACGGTCGCTGCGAAATACATAATGTCCTACGTGGCGAGGGTGAGCGGCGGAGGTCAAAAAGTACAGAGGGTGAAGGACATAATTCTGGAATCAAATCCGCTTTTGGAGGCGTTCGGTAACGCGAAGACTATGAGGAACAATAACAGCAGTAGATTTGTACGTGCGAATTAAATATGTGTGCGATTGTAGTTCAGTTTTACCTTCAAGCCTAAATTTCCGAATTTCTTTTTCAGGGAAAGTACGTCGAAATGCAATTCGGACAGGGCGGCCAGCCGAACGGCGGCAAAATCTCAAATTTCCTTCTCGAAAAGTCGAGAGTGACGTGTCACAATCCGGGCGAGCGAAATTTTCATATATTTTACCAACTGGTGACAGGCGGCAACCAGATAATGAAGAGTGAGTGCAATTAAGAAGTTAAAGTTGTTGTTAAGAACTAGTGTAACGAGAGAAAATGAAAGTATACGGGAATTCACGATGATTGCGATGTGAGAGAGGATATTACAAATTAATTAAAATTTCACAGCGGAATTCGGGTTGACGGATCTCGATTATTATCAATATTTGAGTTACGGCGGCAATCACAGAGTGGACGGCACAAACGACGCGCGGGACTTTCAAGAAACCCTGAAAGGTACGTGTATAAAAACGATCTAATCACTAAGTCTCTCATACAATACTTCGCAAAAAACCACGAAACACCGAACTAAAGAGAAAGCGCGCGGTAAACAATTTGCCTAACGAGATGACAAATCGTTTTTCCACGAACATGCGTGCACCAAACGTGGCGCTAATCGAAAGGCAAATATGTAATTACCAAACTGTCGAGTCAGAAATAAACTCGGAATCCACCGGCCGGAGGTTAATACGTTGCAACTTTCACGATCATTAAGTGGTTTTATGCAGTTTGTTTTTCCAAAACACGTATCTCAACTGTCACTTAATAATCTATTGATTTATGTCCACAGCACTGAACGTCATGGGAATACAAGACGCGGAAGTAATGAATATATTCAGACTGGTCGCCGGAATTCTTCACGTGGGAAATATACAATTCGCTGAAAACGGCAATTATTCGCAAATAGCCGACAAACAATGTAAGCGATATATCATTTCATCCACTTCACATACGTGTATACATATCGCATAATTTTTTTCTACATTTTATCAGTAATTGTATCAATATCGGCTAACCGGAGATATAACAAATTGCGTCAGTTTTCTGCACGCGTCTCGATATTACGTAACATTGTTATATATTGTTATTTTGTTTTTATTATGTAGGTTTCTCTAACACCGTGCGCAATTTTTCAGTTCTAGAGTTTCCAGCCTACCTCTTCGAGATCTCGGTGGAGCAGCTGTCGCACAAATTGATTTCCAGGCAATTCGAGTCGAAATGGGGAAGTCAATCGGAAAGCGTGGACGTCACTTTGAATGTGGAGCAGGCACTTTATGCGAGGGACGCTCTGGCAAAGGACATTTATGCCAGGCTGTTTGACTATCTTGTCAAGGTGCGTGGGACATTTGTGTCTATTTTCAAACAAATGCCTTTTTTTAAATATGATGAACGCACGATTTTTAAAATTAAAAAATCTATGAGCGAGCGAGCGCGCGCGCATTGTTTTCAAAAAACTACACGCTCTTAAATATATTTATCCAAAATATATATATAGAACAATAAGTCTTTGTAATTCGCATTGGGGAGAGACGTTTGGTTGGAATCGCGCGCGATAATTGACAATTCCGCAGAAAGTTAACGCGGCCATGGAGACCAACACGGACGGATACGAGATCGGAATTTTGGACATATACGGATTCGAGATCTTTGAGAAAAACGGTTTCGAACAGTTCTGCATCAACTTCGTGAACGAGAAGCTGCAGCAGATTTTCATCGAGCTCACGTTGAAGGCGGAGCAGGTGAGTTTTGGTTGATACAAATCTCTTTTTTTTTTTTTGCGCGCGCGCCGTTCTCTTTGTTGCCGACATTAGCATATTGCGTCTTTATGTCTTCATTCGTTAGAGATAAAGGTTGAGTCACAGTCAATGAGTAATGTTTAAAGAGAAAATCATAACAATATTTTACTGGCTCTCGCGCTTTTCTTTTCGTTACTAAATTGCAAATTTTATTCATAAAATCTCTCATATTATTATTATTTATACTCTCTTAGAGCTCTATATTAGTTATCTATATTATACAAGCATATATTAATCTGTATAAATAAAACGATGCTTATATATTACCGCTACTCCTATCGTAAGCTTTTATGCTTCGCATCGATTAAACTCAAGGCCGGTGTTCGACGTCGAATTTAATATCGGGAACGTTAAGTTCCGCGCCACGAGGCGAAACAAAACTTTTTTCATGCAATCACAGCTAGCCCCCCCTTCATCGAGGTCACGCGACATATTAGTAATGCTTATATAAAAATTAAAACAAGTCAAATACGTGAGAAATCGAATAAAATATTTTTGGATCGTATCGTCTTAGCGAAGTAACAAACGAAACTCGATGGACGTTTCGATTGAAGAAAACCTTGTAATTAATTTAACGTTTTTGTAATTTTGTCATCTTTTGTAAATTTATGTGTGTATAATGTTTTCTTTTCTGTTTGATTGCCATCGATCGATCTTCCTTGTTGTTGCACTTTTTTTTTGTACTTTTGAATCGTAACGCGATCGGGAATACCGTCTCCGCGAGACGCGTCGTCGTTCTCTTTTCGGAAAAAAAAAAGGATCGTGTTTCACGAAAGCAGCTCTCCCGATCATTCCTCGACGAAGCCGTATCCCGGCAGAATGTCCGTTCTTCTTAGCGCGTACCTCTGCACGGGCGTGGTTTGCGCCATCATCAGGGACCGTCCGCGGATCTTGCTCGGCGGCGCGGGTATCTGCTTCGGCAGCTCGCTGGAAGTGACCATGGAGTTCTCCGTGGTCGACAGCTCGTCGTCGACCGCCGCTTGATCGTTCGTCCTGTCGATTTCCACGCTCTTCGGAATAATTCCGTCGACGTGACGATCGAACTTCTTCGGCGGCCGTGCCTTTTTGTCGCGCACCTTCCAGTCGGTCTGTCGCTCGAACGGCCGCGTGACCCTGAGGAATCCCGCTCCGTCGCTCGTGGTCGCCGTCGGCGCGGTGGTGTCTTTCCGGAACGATCCGCTGTGACCGCGCACGTTCACGTAGACCTTGGGCCTGCCGCTCTTCAGGTAGTAAAGTTTCTCGTCGAGGCTCTGCAGCTTCGGCGGACTCAGCAGGACGCGTTTGTCGTCGTCGAAGGTGTCGAGGCGATAGTTGAGACCGAGTCCCATGTCGCGCACGCCGACGATCGAATGCGGAATCACCTCGGGATGCGGGTAGCCGTCGGTGGGCGTTTGCTGCTCGCTCTGCTGCTGCTGCTGCTTCAGCATCGCGCGCACCAGACCCTGAAGATTCGCGGCGTTCATCTCGTCCGCGGTCTGCAGCTCGATCTCGAGGAGTCTACGGACGGGGCAAAATTTATTTAATCTCGGATGGAATGTAAGTGATAAGCGTCGAATGTTAGACCGTTAAACCGCAGTCAAGTCGGGACAAAAAAAAAACAAAAACAAAACCGGGCTAATCGGATCTGTCGTCTCTTCTGTCTCTTTAATCGTTGTCTCGGTGTGTTTCGCTTTCGAAATTGCCGGTCTCGCCCGCGAGGCTTCATCGATGCTCGGAGATGCGAATTGTGGTCGCGAATCCACCGCCGTCGTCGTTGGAAATTACACCGCGACGCGGTAATTGCCGCGGCTCGATTCTCACGTTTTCTTCGCGAGCCGAGCTCGACGGACTTTTCATTCGCGCTAATTGGCGTGTTTTTTCGACACGGTGAGAAGGAGCGACCAAGTAGAATTTTCCGCTTTTGTGTTCATCAGGGGATTTGCGAATCACGTACGAGGTCGGACTAAATATCGTTTCGTCACATCGCGGTGAAGTCGGCGAAGAGAGAGTTTCCCGAAGACGCGCGTTCCGTTATAAGTAGACTGGAATGAACATCGCCGCGCTGTTTCGGTGAAATTAAATGCATTATTAATGTGCGAGTGAAAAATTATTCTTTGCAAAAAAAAGTACGTTTGAATTTTATTAACCCTCGAACGGCGGATGGTTTTAGCAACGCGCAGGGCGGATGTTGGATCCAAACGGAGCGAAATGTTGTCTTTAACGATTTTCCAAACATGGAAGAAACATTGGAATTTTGTTCTATTTACAAATACGTAATTTTAACGATTGCGACTTAAGAGCGACATGTGTCTGGGTCCAAACAGACTTCGTCGGGCAAAGGTTGAAACAAAAAACTTTATTACTTTTTTTCTATTTTAGTTAATGTTCTTTTTATAGCGGATGTGTCAAAGAACGTTTTCAATGTCGAGTCACTTACATTCGACATGTTTAACACCAATTTAAGCTTTGCGATCTCCATCCGGGATTTCTTGCGCAAGTGCGAGATCGATAAGAATAGACGACCGTGTTCTCGGATCGTCAATCATTTCGAATGAGGTTGTGGGTTTGTAACACGCGAGCGAAAGTGAGTTATTGCCGAGTAACGGCGATGACGGAATACAATATCAAAATATATCAGTCTGCGACGTAAAAAAAAAAAAGGAGTGCGGAAAAGGCGGACGTACGAACTATACCTGTAGTCCTCGGTGTCGGGTCTCTCCACGTTGGTGGCGGCTCGTGGACCGCCGTGCAGGGACTTGCCCTCGAGCGCTTTGCGCGAGGACAAGTCCTGATCCTGGCGGATGTGGTTAGGTGACGAGGGTGGCCTTGGCAAGACCATGGCCGACATGGTCAGCTCGCACAGGACGAGCAGCCCGTAGACGCTGATTCCCCGCGACATCCTGCAATTTTGCCGACAGTTTTTTTTTTTTACAAACGGTAGTGTTAGAAACTCTCCCGGATTTCTCTTTTCAACAGTGTGTAAAACTTTTGTGAGAAAGCTTCGATAAAATTTGAAATATATATCGCGGAACGTCGGTTTTCCGGTTTAATTCCGCGTGAAAATCTCGCGTTTAATACTTTTCGCAATTAGAGAAAGAGATTGCGTTTCGATCATCAAGGAGAAATTGAAGAAAATATCCCGCTTGTCCTATAATTAGTTTACGCAACAATGTATGCGACTCCTCGGTTGAAATCGTTGCGCTAGAAAGGATTTACAACGTGCGATTACCCGTTTCTTTCTTCGTAATTCCCTTCTCGTTTTATTTCCTCTGATGTTTGCGGCGCGCGTTTTTTCCGATGTTGTGTATATCTTTTGACATTATTACCGCGTTTTTCTCAGGTCATATATATATATATACACGTTCTTAGAAAATCTATAAAGGAAAGGAAAGGAATAAAACGATCGCTGCTTACTGCCGGTAATTAACGCCGAGAACTGACCAATTCGCACGCGGTCCGGTCTTGCGTTTATTTTTATTATGTACTTCCGATCGCGCTGAAACACTCGGCTCGATTTCACCCAAAGTTTTTTTTTTTTTTTCTTTTCTCGACGCCGAAAAGCCGCGCGCGCAGGAAGCGCGACAAAGTAACGGAACGATGCCCGGTGTCGACCACCACCGTGCCGTGTAACGAGCACGTTAGTAATAAGCTTGGTGAAAGTTTAGCTCGCACGAGCGCTCGTCGAACGACCGACCGACCGACCGACCGAGGGCTTCGCCGAACAAAATGATACAATTTCTCTCTTGTTTTCCGTATTACGTAAGTTCTACCTGTGTGTGTGTGTGTCCAGGAATTCGAAGACAATTTCGCCGCGGAATTGCTCTTGACGCGGATTTTCGATCGTACAATTTTCTCACTCCTCCTCATTTCTCGGAATCGCCGCGCGCGAATTCCACTCCGGAGGCGAGAAGATCGCGAGAGAAAAGGCGGAGTCGAACCGCAGAGTCGTTACACTTTTGCCGCTCGACGCGCGTTTCCGAGATTGCCTTCCAACTTCTCGGTGCTCGAAACGGATCGAGAAAAAAAAATGTCCGTCGGACATTTCTTTGTGCGTTCAGAACGCTGGAAAAATTTATAATCCGACAGACTTGACGGAAGGGATGAAATCGTCTCCGCGAATTCCGCGCCAATTGTTCGGTCGCGGAACGACGATAATCGCCCCCGCCGGGCGGCGTCGCCTCGAGGGGATGGTGCAACAATTAAGCGGGAGATCGCGAGAGATCGTTTCTCTCGACCGCTCACCTTGCCGAGGTGCAAGGTTGAATTGCAAAAAGTTCATTTTGCGACTGCTTCATCTCTCCTTTGTCCCTCTCGCTAATTGTAACTCGTACAGTTACACAATTTCACATTTTACAATTTCTAACAGCGAAAAAATCAACTCGCGTCAAATCTCACAAAATTTTCTCACCGATCGAACATCGACGAAGCGAAAACAAAATTTCACACGAGATTCTCAATTTTATTTGTCAAAAATTTTACTTCGACGTGTGAAATATCGGGAGCAATTTTTTTGTTTCATCAACCGTAAAGGCTATATCCGTGCCGGCCGAATAATCGTTACATTCTTTTTACGTTCTCGCGGCGAATAGTCGGGAATTTTTTTCGACTTTGCACGCTACTTTCTCCGGTGCGCTCGTTTCTCCATTAAAAATTTATTGAGGAGTCAGCAGGGCGTAGTACGTGAGATTGCTCTTTTTTGCGAGAATTCAAAAGCAAAAGTAATTATCGCGATGTATTGATGACGAATCGACGCGTAAAACGATATTACAACCGCAAAAATCGTTAATTAAATTTCGCGTTGTCTTTACTTTTTTTTTTTTTAATTCGATAATATAAGATCTGGAGAAATCGTGACCGTGTTTCTCGAGCAATTCTCGAAGAGACGAAGAACGACGTGTTGCCGTAACGATATTAGACAATATGTTAATTCGAGACCGCGGTCGAACGGCGCAGATCAAAGAAAGATAAACAAAGCGTTGAGCCGCGGGAAGACGCGGAAGAAACGTTATCAAAAACCGGTTTCACGCGCGAAACCGATGATGTGTTCGCGCGATAGAGACGTATAGGTGTATACGCGGGCAACACGGGACTCTCCACCGGGAGGAGAGTTCGGAGTTTTATTGTGTGTCCGCGTAATCTCCGAGCGTTACCGTTCGCCCGGCAAAGGTATACATAACGGGCAGGTCTTTCGCGTTCCCCGAGATCCACGACCCGTGGGTGTGGCTCTTATACCTGGCCGCGACACGCGCGAACAGGTTCTCTTAAAAAGTGCAAGTGCAATCAGCTCCGGTGAACGTGCACCGAAGGGGAGCGCGCGACCACGTGGTGGTCGGACGCTTGTCAAACGGCGCGACGTTTATTTTTTTTCTCCGCTCGGAGACTCGGGAGAGAGAACTCGATGATTTCTTCGCGCCTATATCCGAGAAAGAGAGAGAGAGAGATTGTTCCTTTAATTTACCTATTTGCGGTCAAATTGTACGACATTAAGAAACGCGCGCGACTAAACGCGACTTGAGCTCGATTGGAGCGTCTATTGTCTATTATCCGCTGATGTATTTCTCGGATATTCTCTCTCATTCCTCAAATGTCATTCCGCAATTGTCTATTATCCGAGGTTCTTTTATTCAAAGAAACCGACTTGTGCATATCTCACGTGTCTAATTGCGTGCTCCCTCCCTCTCTCCCTTCCTCTCTCTAATCTCTTCCCGCGAATATTTGTCGACGTTTCATTTCCTATACCTGTTGCCGGGAACGCAGAATAACACAGTTCAGAGTAAATGTGCTTAATTTTCGAGAAAGTCTGGTTGGTTCGCGCGCGCTGCGGTCGCGGAATAATCGAAATCGCGCGGTTTTGCATTAATCGGCGAATAATATCTTCGGAATTTCCTCCGAGCAATTTGAAAAGAATACACGTTGGAGGGAAGGAATGAGAGAGAGAGAGAACTCGGTGATTTTCTCTCGGTTTAACTGAACTCGCTCTAAAAATTCCAAATTCAAGGAAGGATAGTTCTCTCTCAACTATCGCGCGGATGTATTTTTCCACGAAAGAATTTCCTACCCGAGTCGTTTATTATAAATCACCGAAAGAATAAATCTTCTTTTTTACGGAGTGGAAATCCCGTTGATTTGAATTGGAGAGTATTTGCAGATCAAACGCGCGCAATATCCGATTGATCGCGCGCTAGGGCGCGACGCGTATTTACATGCCCGTTTTATGTAGATCAATGCATTGGCGAGCATTGAAATAGGACAAAAGCGATTTATTACTTATTGTTCATTGTGGAGCATCGGGTTTCCGGGCGATGAATGTCTCCGTTGCGGAAGAACGTGCGTACATATATATATGTTTGTCGCATCGGCGATCGTAAATTGACTCCGTCACGATGTATTTTCTCCCCGGCTAACACACACACACACAAAGTACAAAGTACAATCAGATGCGAGTAATAACGACGAGTTGTAATTCGTCGATTCGCCATGTGTGTCGAGAGGCTGCTTGTTACGAGCTGCAGCGATGATCTACAGATCTCCAATGTAAACGTCGTCGCTCCGCTGCTACCATATGTAGATATACGTCGAGCGCAATGAAGACGATACGCGCTCTCTCGCGCGCGCTCAAAGTAGGGCGAGGAGAATTTACAGCTCCTCTCCTCCCGTGCGTGTTTACGCGACAGGTCGCGAATGTACACGTCTACAACACACACACGGGGAGAAATAAATAAATCGTCGATGCGAATTCGCGCATCGTGAAAGCGTCTCGATAAATCACGACGCGGGTGATTCCGCGGAAATGGCAAAGACTTCGCGGGGAGAAATATCGATTATAACCGAGCGGTCGTACTAAAATTAGACGACCGATTATCGAATCAGGAAAAGACCGTTAATCGGTTTGTTGCGGGGTTGCGTTATCGCTCTCGTAATTACACGTAAAACAAGAGGCACTCCGATAACGCGCGTCTCTTTTCTTGAAACTGGCGCATTGTTCCGGAAAGATTATTTATGCGCATAAAAGGAACAAAGGAGAGCTCGATCCGGTCGTGAGTAAAAGGGATCGAGAACACGATCGATGACGCGGGCGCGCCGATTTCACTGTTAATTGGTATTCGTAATCGCGCGCGCAGACACAACGAGGACCGGATATGGTCAATCGAAAGTTTCTTTCTATTCGTTTTCTTCGCGGCTTTCTTTTGTATACACGAGGAACAAACGCGTTCTCGCTCGAAATAAAATATAAATCTTTTCGGAACAGCGTGCGATGGAACAGCGCCAGGAAATACTCTGTTGATGCGCTTTTCGCGCGTTTAAATTTCGATTACACGAAAATCGAATTTACGTGCGTTGTTAACGAAGCAACGACGGTCAGTCAAGTGTATTCGCGCGCTATCGGAACTTAGAAAGTCGAGGAAACGTTGCATGCGAACTGGTCGACTCCCACGCCACACTTACGGGCACTTGCTTGTTCTTACGTAAATAACTTGGCAAGGGATATCTCTCTCTCTTTCTCTCTCACCCGCGCGAGCGAGCGCGTTATCGTTCGCCGATCATCGATCGGCGGTGGAAAGCGGCGAGGTGTGCAATTAAATTCACACCCGTGTACGAAAGTGAGAGCGTGGTCAAGGCGCGGTGGTCGTAGTCCTTCGACGACGCATTCCGTTCGGTAATTTCAATGCGCGACTGTTGCACCCGCGAACCAATTACCGCGCGCAATCGCTGCATTCTCGATTTAATTGTGTTACAGCTCTTCTCTTATCTGTACGCGCTTTGTTGCGCAACGCGAAGAGATGTGAGAAGAATTTCGCAATGACACGCGGGGACAGAGCGTTCGCTCTTTGTGCGACGAGGGAGAAGGTGCGATAATTAGCGAACTGTTGTTTCCGCGAATGTCGCGGTGTAAAACTAAAAGGCGCGCGCGCGCCTTTCCACCTGTTGAAAAAGAAAAAAAAAATGATCGCGCGCAACTGGAGCAACGCGCGCCGCGCCTTTTCTCTCCGTTCTCTCCGCGGATAGGAAATGTGATTCCTCTGCGTTGAAAATACGCCCAGTCGTCGGGCTGTAATTCACAGACAGATCGATCACAATTCCGTCCCGCGATGAACACGAAAACGAGCGACTTAATGCACTTTAATTGACTCTTTGCGTAATCGTACGCCTTTATCTCGTAAAACGTCGGCGAATCGTTTCTCCCGCGCGTTTTTCCCCGCTCGCCTCGCACCGAATATAAATGAGAAGAGGGAAATAATGTTTCAACGATGAAAATAGTGTTACGTCGAAAATACGTTATTTGTCTGTCTTCGGTCATTTTTGTTTATTTAATATCAATCGAGAGAGTTCTGCGCGCACGTGCCTCTCCGTTGAAACTTATTGAGAGAACGCGGCTTGTTATATTTAATTTATATCCGTTTCTAGCACGACATTTGTGCTAGAAACAAACGGTTCGTGAGCTTGTTTGACAAGTGTTTTGCGCCGTAAAAGAACGCCGAGCAATCAACGGAGGGCGATTTGTGAAATCGAATTGGCAATTGAGCGACGTATTTGCAAATGAATACCGACTCGATCGACATCGTTCCAAGTAGCTTTTCATTTTTCCATCTCGTCTACACAAATATGATAACAAATAAGTGCTTTAAAAAAAAAAACCCGCACGCAAATATAAATTCAACAACAAGATAAAATTGATTGCTCGCAATTACGTTAACGACGAGTTGAAGATAGTCGAAGCGCGCTGCGCGCGAATTAACCGCAAAGGCTTTTCCGTGCGCATCCAGCGGTCGATTTATTACGCGAAATAGAGTATCTTCGAAAGTAATCTTCGCGGAGATCACACCTGTGTGTCACGATATGAAACATCAAGTCGTCGGGCTTTTACGAGCGAGGTTTTGTACGCGCAATAGAGCGGCCCGGGACGATATATAACCGCGACGATCAAATTTGAATGCCGCCGCATTCGAGGACGTGTATTTTGCCCGCGATAAATCTCCCTTGTCTTTTCTCCGTCGCGCCATTTAAATTGACCGCTGCGTCGCCGACGCGTGCGAGCAAATTACGAAGAAACATTTCGCAGAAACGGAACTTTGAATTTAAAAAAAAATTCTACGAACTCCTTGATTTGTTTCTCTTTGAAATTCCTCTCTTGACGATCTCAACTGCATGGTCTCACAATCTTTCAAATTACGAGTGTTTTCTTAACTAATTAACGTATTGAACGAATCCGAGATTCGAATGGAACAACGAACCTGTATACGATTCTCCAAACACCTAACAGTGGGATTGTCTCTTTTTTTTTTTCTCACCTATTGCCCGCGTAGAATCCCTGTCGCGTTAGGGTTCTTCTTCCCTCGCTGGACGATTTTTTTTTTTAATCACTCGGTGACTTTGTTGCGCAACGCGCGATCCATCAGTTCGCGTGGCGCGAAGAGAATCGCGCCGATCGGTATCATTCGCGACTCACCGGAGGGATCGCGCCGAGACGTGTTCGCGGGCTCCGTGCGCACTGCGGCCAAGGATCGAGTGAACGTAATGAAATAGCTAAGTGAAGCGATCGCCGTGTCTCGCTCCGTCTCGCTCCTTCTCGCTCTTCCCACGTGCGGCTTTTGCCACCACCTCTTTGACGCCGCGAGATTCTCTCGATTGGCCGCGTGTCTCTCATCGCCTTTTTTTTTTTTTGGTTTTTTAATCTTTCTCGTGCAACGCGTCACACGTGACTTATGTGTTACGGGAACGCAAAGTTTGCGAGATCGATCTCAAAGGCGCACGAGAATTTTTTTTATGGCTCGATCGAGGTGTATTTTGAATTTTATGGGGAAAAGATTGTTCCTTAACTTATATACGGCGAGACGGAACACTTCTCGCAAGTGTATTACATCTCTCTCGCGTTCCGCATCGCGATAAAGTTACAGTTAGATCCTGGGAAAATGATGAGAGAACGCAAAATCGAAATAATACGAATTATCACGCTCGACTGATAACCGATGTGTATCTTGACAAGCCTTGATTTCACTCCGTTTTTTTTTCTCGTCGCGAGATGAGTTTCCTCATTGTTGTCTTTGTTAAAATAATCTTTAAGTTGACGTAAACACAATATGTACATGTCTCTATCTCTCGCAAATTAATTTAGATGCAATCCGCGGTAGGAACTTTTGTGCGTCGCGTTTCTTTTTAATGCAGGAAGAGAGAGGTCCGTTAAGGAGAAACGGCTTGACCGCGAGGGCCAGGCAGTTGACATTTGGCATCTAACTGTCGCGCGAATCTGACGATCTCTTACGTGAAATCGAGATGGGACTTCCTCCGCCGCATTTTCACCACCGTTAACCCAGTATACACACATCCATCTTCTCTATTATCCGCGTTTTTTTCAAACGCTATTTTCTCTCTCTCTTTCTCCGCCGCCAAGCCCGCAGCTAATTCCGGCAACAATAAAAGCGCGGTTTCCCATGAGAGGCATTCGCGACTCCCGATCCAATTAGTCGGCGTGTCACGACCTTTTTTGAGCTCATTAACGTTAATTCGGAACGCGCGTGTTCGCGCGTGCACATGTGCGTTAAGCCTGTTTTTCGCAAAACCAACAGAAGCTGAAAATTCCAGCTTCAACGCACAGATGAGGGATTTTTTTTGGGGGGGGGGGGGGTTATTCCTTTGCAATAAATTAAAATTGTTTGTTGTCGCAATCGGACGAGTTCAACGAACTCTGCGCGTCCTCAAGCGCACATCGCGCTTGAGGACGAAATAAACGGAGACCGATCAGTTAGGAAACATGCAGAAAACTGTCAAACGAGTCACACGTCCTTGCGCACACGTGCCTCGTTCGAGGGACGCTACCTTTAATTGTCGTCCCGCCTGTGCGCGCGTTTTACTAACGGAATACGCGGCAATTTTCTTCTCGCAGAAAATTGCCGGAAACCCCGATGCGCCGAAGCATCCGCGATCCGCGTTCTCGAATGTGCGCGTCTAGTTTTAAATTCGTTACCGAACGGGGGGACAATAGACGCATTCCGTGCGGAAATCAGAACGTGCAGGTACGTCTGTCGCGGGAGGTTGATCCGGCAAACAAGCTGTGACGACGACGTGCGAGCAAACGGGGTCGCGGAGGTTAGCGAAAAAAAAAGTAATTGACGGAAGAGACCGAAATGGAAGACGCACTCATTAACCGTTCACCGTAATTGGATGAATAAAGATTTAATCTGGGCGTTTCCGCATTGTCTTTCTCCGCGCGCGACACGGTCACGGTCGCGGGTAAAGTAAAGCAAAACAACAAAAAAAAAAAAGTGTGGCGCATCGTCACAAAAGGATAGAAATCGCGAGAGAACGGAGGAAGAGAAATACGTGAAATAACATGATGATGATTGCGATACCGAGTGCGCAAGCTCGAGTGCGTAATGGGCACTTACTTGCACACGTGCGCTCGTAAATACACCACCGAAACGTCCGGGCTGTTTTACTTCGCGCGATTAGCACGCGCGACAAAGTATAATTGCGCGTTAATAATCAGCGTCTGCGTTTATCGCGAGAGGAGGGAGGGGGTGATCGAGAAAGCGGCTGATTAGACGTTCGCGCGGCGCATCTTCTTTCTTTCCTTCTGAAAAAGTTTATTCGCGCGAGTGACGCCGGAGAATCTCGCGAAAATTGATGATCTACGGTCGCGGGAGCTGGAAACAACTTCTTTTTTTTTTCCACGCGGATAAAATTAATATCGCGCGACAAATTCCATCCTCGACCGGAGAGATTGATCAATCGGTTCACCAGAGGACAGAAAGCGGCGAAATAATAATAACTCCGTAAAGTGAAAGCAATCTACTGCTCGCCTGAAAAAAAAAAAAATAACACGTCGAGGATACGTGCACGCGCCAAATTTAGCGCACATTAATTATCCACCTTGCCGAGCCATTCATCCGCGATCCCGTTTCGCAACGCGGAAGTTGTGTGAAAGATGTACATGTGTCACGTAAATTCCTCGCGCAGTTCTCTTTGCGTTTCTTAACTTTTCCGATATATACTCTCTTCTCTCGATTCTCTTCGTTCGCGCTTTTGCGTTGTGTTTCTTTTTGTTGATATTTGCATGTCCTTCCGCGAGGCTCTATTTAATCCTTAAATTAAAAAAGAGACTTGCTCCGGATATTAAATCACGAATATGGGACGTCTCAAATGGCGCTATTAGACCGTGCAGCGCTCCGAGGAACAACCGCCGCCGGCGGAAGCGACGAACGCGCACCGTCTTAAAGAGGTCAGCCCCGTGAAAAAGAGTCGTTAACTCGAGTAAAGGCCACGACGAAAAAATCGTGCCGCTTCTTGGTCATCGCGACGCGATCGGGAACTAGACCGCGGTAAAAAAAAAAAAGAAAAAAAGCCGGCCGTGAAGCCTTCGTGACGCACGAAGTCGCGGATTCTCTCGAATTGTGCAAACGCATTATTTGGAATCGCTTCCCCAAGAAGCGTGACCGGCGTCGTCATATCTTTCGCGTCTTATCGACGTCGTCATTGCGCGGACAAAACACCAAAGGGGTTTGAGAGATTTCGACGCGGTTCTCTTCCTTCAAGTCCATTCAAATTTCACGTCGACGACAAGGAGGAGAACGGAGGGGGACAAATGAGGAATTGCGAAACGCGCGCGGAGAACAGGATGGGGAAAGGGCCGGTAATCGCGGCGACCGGTTTTCGTGCCGCTGTCTGCGCGCAACCGCGGCGGTCCGCGCCGTCTACTGCGAGCTGAAATGGAAAGCGATTTTAAAAGAGCCCGGCAATCGCGCGTTATTACTGCCGCGGCCTTTCCCTTCTATCGCCTCGAGTAAGCGAGATATAAATCGCTCGTACGTGCGCGATATACAACGCCGGGTTGTGTACACCGCCGCGCGCAATTAAACCCATATTTTCGACGTAACGCGTCTGGCGCAAGAGAGAGGACTCCTTCCAACCTGCATATGCGCATATATATCTCTCTTATATGAAAGTTAGATCGATAATCTAAATTACCCGAGCAACACAATTGCGCGTCTTCAATCGCTCATCGACGTTCGATTTAATTTGCCGGCGAATATTCGCAAATTAATGCGCTCGGCTACCCTATTGCGTCAAACAAACAATTGCGCGAACTTCCGGCAAGCAATTACTCTTCTCATATTTCAATATGTTTACATACAGGGTGTTCCCGAAATCATCGAAGGATATTAACAGAAGTGTTTTATAGAACTTTGTTTTTTTTTTTTTTCGTCTTAGAATCTGTCCTTAAAATTATTTTATTTGCGTTTCAGGAAGAATACATCGCCGAGAACATCAGATGGACGCCGGTCGACTATTTCAACAACGCCGTCGTGGTGGATCTTCTCGAAGGCAAGAGGCCGCCCGGTCTCTTCTTGGTGCTTGACGATGTGTGCGCGACGCTGCACGGCGGGAGCACTGGCGCCGATACCGACTTGAAGAAGGTGCTTGAAAAAAAAAATCTTACTTGCTTCTCCCCCGACACCATTTCGAATTAACGTAACAAATCATCTCGCGTCATGTGTGAATTCCGCAGAAACTGGCGGGAGCGGCTAGCCAGCACGCCCATTTCCAAGACACCGGCGACGGTTTCGCAATCCTTCATTACGCCGGCGTCGTGTCTTATTCCGTGGACGGATTCTGCGATAAGAATCGCGACGTCCTCTTCTTGGATCTGATCGAGTTGATGCAGACGAGCACCAAGTACGTACGCGCGATCTTCGATGTCCATTACGGCCACGCGTATCGATTGTTCGCGCGACAAATTGCTTCGAAGTTGCGTCAATTTACTTGCGCTTGACGAAGATTAATTGAAGTTTTATTCGATCGAGCGACCGTGCAAAGAGACACGATCTTGGCAACACACACACAAGATATATGTGTGTCGACAAACATGTATTTCTTTTATTTTTACACGCGCGGTGTAAAAGTTCAAACTTTTCGAGACTTTTATAATTTAGTTTTTTTTTTTTTTATTGAAATGCTAATCACATTCTTCTATCGGAACGAACGTATAAATCCCGTATCAGACTACAGATTGAGATTGCATTCTGGTTTAATCACACGGAATCAATTCCAGCGTATATTTCGTCCTGATTAGCTAAATTTCAATATAACTTTAATTCGATACGGGTTTTAAGCAGGAAATTAATTCCTCTCTTTACAAATGGTATGAATTTTCGAGAACTTATCCGAAACACACCGCATCATTGCGTGATTACGTAATGTCATGTCTTGATAATTCAATGTAATCATCACGTAATTCTAACCGTCGTTCAATTACGTGTATTTATTTACGTAAGAATGGCGTGCGGAAAATATCGCGAAAGTTGCACGCGGAACGATAAAGCAAGAACGAACGGCCGTCTGCGATTAGAACGAGTTCGCGGATTCCGAGAGTTATAATTAAGTCAGTAGTAAATACAAGAAGTTCAATCTCCGTTCTTTTCAATATTCGATTTGGTCTTATTTTGAGAGTCGAGATTCGCTTTCTACATCGAAACACGTAATTGTGTCTCCACTTCAGAAAAAAAAAAAATTATTTCAACTTATATTTCACAGTTGTTTGGTGCGCGAGCTTTATCCGCGGGATAAGGACGCGGCTAAAACAAAGACACTGAAATCGAGACCGACCACCGCGGGCAGTAAAATCAGAACTCAAGCGAGCCGCTTGGTCGGCCAGCTGATGAAATGCACGCCGCATTACATACGGTGCATCAAGCCGAACGAGACGAAGAAGCCGCGCGATTGGGACCACCTGAGGGTCAAGCATCAGGTACAATAATTCGATGTGTGTTTGTACGTACGCGACAATTCGCAGAATCTCAAATTTAAACTTTAAACAAAAGATCGCGAACAAAAAAAAATTATAACACCTGTCTCAGACGGAATCGTCTTGATGAATTCTGTTCTAGGTGGAATATCTGGGTCTGAAGGAGAACATCAGAGTGCGCAGAGCCGGCTTCGCTTACAGAAGGCCGTTCGCCAAGTTTCTGCACAGATACGCGATTCTCACCAAAGAAACGTGGCCTCGTTGGCCCGGCGATGAGAAGCAGGGCGTGGAGTGGATATTGAGAAGCGTTCACATCGACAGATCGCAATATCAGCTCGGCAAATCGAAGCTATTTATCAAAGCGCCGGAAACTGTAAGTTTCTCGGAAAACACGTTCTTATTACTACGCGAAATACATCTTAGCTAGAAAAAAAAAACAAAAGAAAAAAAAAGAGCCTGGCGCAACGGTTTAATCAGAAATCAAATGTGGGACTTTAGCTGTTCATGCTGGAGGAAGCGCGTGACCGGAAGTACAACATGTACGCGCGGACCATTCAGAAAGCCTTCAAGAAGTATTTCGCCCGGAAGAGACAGGAGGAACAGAAACAGAAGGCCGCCGATCTTCTCTTCGGTCACAAAGAGCGCAGACGGGCGAGTCTGAACAGGAACTTTGCGGTCGATTACATAGGGCTTGAAGGCAAACCGCAAACAATGAGTCTTATCGGAAGACGCGAAAAAGTGCTCTTTGCTGAGGTGGTGAAAAAATACGACAGAAGGTTCAAGGTACACGCGCGAATGAAAATTTATTCTTCGCAAATTGCGATTGTATTTTGTTTCTAACAAGAGATTTCTCTGACAGATGAGCAGGAGAGATCTGATCCTCACCGGGAAATGTCTTTACCTGATCGGTCGAGAACAAATAAAGAAAGGTCTCGATAAGGGTAAATCCATCCAGGTTGTTAAAAGAAAGCTTCTATTCGATCAGATTAGTCACGTATCATTAAGCACGTTGCAGGTAATTTATCACGATGTGTACTTAGCAAAGTGAAGAAACTACGTCGCCAGATTAACGGCAATTGCGCACTTCGCCGCCAATTGCTTGATTTTTTTCTCGAACGACAAATTGTCTGTTTTCGACAGATTTTGCTATCAGAGTGTAAATGTCAATGCTAATTGCTTTATCTTGATGATATGTTTGTTTCTTTCAGGATAATTTCGTAATTATTCACGTAAAAGAGGACTACGCCAGCTTGCTGGAATCGGTATTCAAGACGGAGTTCTTGTCCGCTCTAAGCAAAAAATATCTGGAAGAGATCGGCCATTGTTTGAACGTTAGATTCAGCAACGAGTACGCACGGCTTTCTCTATTCATTCGTTAACGAATTTACTTCGATTGAACAAATTAAAACTGACAAATTTCCCTTGCAGCATAGAGTTCAAAGTGAAGAAGGAAGGTTGGGGTGGCGGGGGGACGAGGCTTGTGAAGTTCACGCAAACGGATTACGGCAACAAGGAAATTCTAAAACCGTCCGGCAAGATTCTTCACGTACACATCGGTCCGGGATTGCCGAGCACGACGAGTGAGTTTTTCCGCTCGTGATTTTTGATCGGACAGTAAAACGATCTCCAAGAACGATATCGTCGACACTGTGCTTTTATTTCAGAACTTAATTCTAACCAATCAACGTTGTCCGGTCGGTTGTACAACAACACGTCGATTCGTTCGGCACCGAAACTGCGCGGCGATTTAACTCCACTCGCGAATTCGAACAATTCAGTCGCGACCGAAAGATCGGCTCTACGTCCGGTGGCAGCTACAAGATCCGCTCAAGCAACCCCAAACGGTAGACCGAATATACCGCCGAATCGTCCGAACGTTCAACCCGTACAGGTTCAGAAGAACGCGAGAAACGGAACGACTCAACCACCCAACAACCTGCGAAACAACAAACAAATCCCTATTATGGGTATGTTTACCAATCCCAATGCCGGCCCTCGTGGTAAGATTTTTTTTCTATCTCAACAATTTTCTTTTTCTCCCTCTCTCCCTTCCCTAAGTGTCTTCTTCAATGCGAAGGTTTGCTCAAATTTCCGCCACCGCCCACGGAACCACCGCCGCCGCACGAAGCGACGGGTTTCAAGTTACCCTCCGTCGGCGACGGGCGTAACAACAAGACTCCCGGTCATCTCAATAAAGGCATGCAAACATCCCAAGAATGGAACGTTAAACAACAATCTAACGACGACCGTGCGAGAAGGAGGAACGATAACGCCGCGTACGCGGTGGCGAATAAAAAAGCGCCGCCCCAGAAACCGATACCGCCGAGTTTGCCGACGGTCAAAGCTCTTTACGACTACGAGCCGCAGGATCTCGACGAGTTGGCTCTCCGGGAAGGAGACATCATAGAAGTACTCAAGACACGTGAGTGTTTTTTTTTTTTTTACAATCTGATCTTTTTTGTGTGAGAAAAACAGTGTGTTCGCGCGCTTTGTTAATTAATGATGAAGATGATAATATTTTTGCAGACGAGGGAGGTTGGTGGCACGGAAGACTGAAAGGAAAAACCGGTCTGTTTCCTTCAAACTACGTGGAAAAAGTGTGAAACAATTGGTGACCAATTGAAAAAGTCTTCCCTTTTCGCTAGACTTACGGCTCGCGCGCACGAAACGCGTTAGGAAATAATTAACGTATCTAATAAGAATACATCGTACCTGTTTACTTTCACGTAATATTCACGCTCGATAATAAATTTAACTGTTATCGCGAGTCTTTGTAATTAAATGCGCATTACATACGGCGGAAAGACTGTTAGGATGTCGAAGAATTCGAAACAAGTGTGATAATTTATACGAGGATGTTGTATTTATTTAAGAGAACGTCTGTCAGGTGGAAAATTCTATAATTATTGACGATTAATATTATTGTTTAAACTCTCTAGAGATATTCGAAGCAACGTTGTAATTTGCGGTCTTTAGAAAATTCCATCTAGATATATGTTCTCTCTATCTGTTGTGAGGAGAGAAGAACGCGTCGACAACAGATATCGCTCTTTACATAGTTGATGTACAATAGAGAAATTCGCAATTTTTTTTAACTTTTTATGTAAATGTACGGAGCGATCGGTACGTAGTCAGTGAAGTTTCTCTCACAGTTACCAATGCGAGATGACACAAGTAGTCATTTATATTATAATTAAATACGTAACACGATATGTATATATAGTTTCATTGCCATCCTCAAGATATGTGTGCTAATAAATCCATATCTCAATCGATCTCAGTCTTTCTCATTTTTTTTATACAAGGCTGTGTACCCTCTCCAGTTCTTCTTTAATTGTTTCTTGAGTTAAGTGCGGACACTACGGACTGTGTGCAACGCAAACGTCTCGAGCACGCGTCTGGGACGTAACTCGAGCACGGGGGTTTTTCGCTTTGCGTGTTTGAACTTCGAATTTCGAAGCAAACGTGTTTCCTTTGTCTCGTCCATTTGTTGAGTAGCGTCTATGACGCTTTCCTACGTAATGATGAACAAAAATAAGGAAGATCACACTCCGTAATATTATCAACATCATATATTTATTACTTCTTCCTGCAGTGCTTTTATAAGTCTTTTTTCTTATTAAATGGCGAATATATTGCATGATACACATTCTCGTCGTTTGCTCGCTCTCGCGCACAATCACATATCACGGCTAATCCATACGGCGAAAGAAAAATATAGAACGGCGCATATCCACAAGACAATGTAGCATTGGCAAGAATCAGTTGTCTTTACGGTAGTAATTAATGATATATATTTCGCAGTAGAACATAGACAAAATAAATTAAGGTTCATTCCGTGTGTGTGTGTGTGCTGTATAGGTTTTACAAACGTACACAAGTACATTCATATTATGTAGGCACTATATATAATAAATTATTGCTAAACTTATTTTTTTTCTTTTTTATTCGTACGTTTGGAATCGACACGCGCTCGAATTCGAGGACACGATCACGAAACTTTATGACAGAAAGACAAAAACCTATTGTTACTGTAATATACGAGAGAGAGAGACGCAAGTTTGTTCTCAGGTTTTTGAACTCCGCAGGGGGTGATCGTGTGACGACTTATTCGGTCTAACGGAGCAGAGATCATTTTGCGACTTGTGTGTGTACGATCTTTTGTTTCTTTTTCTTCCGCGCAACAGAATCCCAGCTAAACAAACTGTGAGCGACATGAAAAGAAATTGACACCGAGTTCGACTTGAGCACCAAGAAACCCCCCCATCTACGTTGGCAAACAGAACTCCCTCCCTGTTTTCGAAACAGATCCGACAAATCCCGACGCGCTGAGACATCAAGTTTCTCTGACGCGAACGGCGGGATTTGACGAGAAAATCTGTCGAACCTGACGGAAGATTGACGAGCAAACACCGCAATCCGACGACAAATTGGCAGATTACTGAGTAACTTTACACCGATGATACGAAAGGAATATCGAGAAAAAACGGTGCTTCACGCGGCGTCACTGTATTTAACTCTACTAACTCACTTGTAACAAAAAAAAAAACAATTAATGAACACTCGAAACACACGTATGAGTATTTGTCACAATTTTCCATCCGCACACATTCGTGAGAGATCCCCGTTAGGCCGAATACGAATCAAGAACAAATTTCGAACGAACGAATGTTTCTTTCCTCCTCACGCAACACCAGTCCACAAAGCGTTTAGAAAAACGACACACCGCATCTTGTTATAAAAAATTACAATTAACACAATATATCTTACGTAATAATTACACGACATAAGGAGAATTAGATCTACTAGTTATTACAACTTGTTTTCTTTTTTTTGTCTTTTTTTTACAATGACATACCTGTGGCGAAAATCATTGGAAAATCATTTATCTCGTCTATTAATGTATTTTTTTTCTCTGCGCTCAACACACACGCGCGCAACAAGTAAAGTCTATTCAAAGCAAAGTGGTAAAAGGTATGTCAGTGTCTATATGGCACAAATTGAGTACATGCGAACGCTCGATGGGAACGACTATTGCAAGTCCGAAAACTATACACAACGTGATCCTACCTTTCACAAAGGAATAATTCAGTAATGTTGTTCTTTGCGAATCGACCGGTAACATTGCGAGATATAGTTGCTACGATACATTGCTTTTTATATATATATATATGTATATATGTATATTCATCGTGTATTCTTGCACAATAGCCCATTTTTTTTTAATGTTCCTTACAAAGCAACAGAATATATAACACTCGCCAGCTACTAAAACCACTAGGAAACTTAGAGAGAAAATTTATAGGATCAGATAAATCAAATGTGTTGTTGTTTCTTCTTAGTATATATACGGTTTTAAGTTATTATTCTTCGTAATTCCTTTCTTTGGTTATTGTTAAACAACACAACACGTGTGATTATTAAGCCGCGAAAAAAAAATTTTTTTCGCGTTAATTGAGAATCTAAAGTTTGTTTTCAACTAATTGCGTTCCGTCGCAGTATCTTGTATTCCTCTCTGAGGATCGCTCGTTAAATAAATTCGTATAGAATATTGCAATATGCATTACCAAATAATTTAATAAAATTCCGCCACAAAATATATTTTATCGTTAAATTACATTATTTCGAAAGTCCTTTGCGTGTCTGCAATTGTTTATCACAACGCCTTATCTTTCTTATCAAAAACAATCGTCTTTTTTCTTGTTTATTGCAAAGTATTTTGCACCTAGTGTTTTCTCTTCGTATTATATGGTGAATATTGTTCGGTTTCGCATTTATTTTCACTTGAAAAGCACATGCTTATTCACCGTGTACACCCCGCTCGGTAATATTTAAAAATTATATATATTTTTTTTTGTGATTTCCAATTTTAATTCTGTTTTTTTCTTTGTTGTCGGGCGAATGCATATTCAAAACAAGAAATGAAATTCTATCTTTGAATCCTGAATTAATATCTACCTAACACAGTCAACCCTATATTGCGCTGAATCGCTCATCCATTTCTGAGCGTTGGAGTGAGCATTTCAGTATGCTATAGATTTCACTGGCGCGATACATATACAATATAGTTAAGACAAACAAACAAGAATCCTCCTAGAAAAAACGATCTATTCGTAATTGATACTTAACTCTTCAATGTCTAATTTTGTCGAATCTTTGGCAACTCCACAGCAAAATGGGTCATGCCTGTAAAGTAGTCTCGTGTATCACATTTGCATATTTACCACATCTCGACAAGTAAAAAATGATTGAAAACCCAAACAAACTAAATAATACAACAGATTGGATTACATCTTCAATAGTGCTTTTGTTTACCGCTCTCCAAAAAATATTTCTTAATATACTCTTACCTTCAAAATATTTCCTGATATAATCTTACCTTCTCAAAACGGTGTTGAAAAAAACACAATTGTGATAATTATCTCCTCACTGCAGAACGCAGTTTTTGTTACGTTGAGCCAGTCCAGCGCGAGACAAGTCGCGTTCTATCTCATCGTCATCTTCGATGCTAAAATATTATTCAAAAAGCAAATTAGAGAGAAAACTCTCAGCGATTTTAGAAAAAGAATAAAGAACCACACACACATCTGATGATACTTACGCTCTTTCTTGCGTATCGAGGTGATGGACCAATTCATCTCTCTTGTTCACAATCGATACCAACTCCTCCAACAACAAGTTTTCACGCATTTTTTGCTCGGACGTCTTTCGCCAATCTTCCACCGCAAGAATGCTTCTCAATTCCCGATTCAAGAGCTCGAATCGTCGTTCCAAATCATCTTCCTTTTCTCTAAACAAGCAAATGTAACGTGTATATATATTGCAAATAACACTGTTGATTTAATCAATCACTTACAGTATGTTGAGTTGCATTTGCCTTCTCAAGAGCGCGTTCTTTTTATTGACAAGCGTGAACCACAACGACATCAGTCTTTCCGTTTCGTCCTCGTTATCGCTTTCCATGGCCGCTCTCAGTTGCTTCTCGAGCTTGCCGGCCTGTATGTCAATTTGATTCTGCTCTCTCTCAAGCGCTTCGAGCTCATTTTGTATGTACGATGTCATGTCTTTGCCCAACTAAATTAAGAAACGACAAAGAAATCATTATTGGCATATAAACCGATCTCACCATAATGATGAACAATTAAATTTAATGTATTCTTTCTCTCTTTCTTTAATTGTAAGTTACATACCCCACGAAGTGTGTACGCGGTTCTATCAGGACTTCCTTTCTCAGGTGAGATTCTCTCTATGATTTTAGAGAACGAATACAAAGGTGAACCAGTTTTCTTTTCTCCGTCTATCACACTCGTATTTCCCACTATGTTCCCGTTATATTCAGACTGAAATAAAAATATCAATTATACTTCATGTACAATAATTTTTTTTTTATCACACGTACGTATATCGTGCGTACGAACCTTTATACTCAATCTATCACCAGGTGTCGAAGGCGTAATGCTTCGTCTAGGACTATTATTCTGATCGTCTATCGATCGTCTGTCACTGCTGTTGTCGTCATTCAATTGACTCGGGGTCACAGCGACACCCATTTTTACCTCTGCTATCAACCGTCTTGCTCTCTCTCGCAATTGCTGTTGTCTCTCATCGTCGTTCTGTATCAGGTAAAGCGTGAAAAAAACAGATAATCATGTATGTTTCTCAAAGTTTACAACAAACTAGTATTCGCAACATTATTAAAACATATACACGAACCTCAACAGGACTGATCGCAGTCGAACCAAATCCGACTGGTTTTGTCTGATTTCTTGCCTGTTCCAAGAGTTGTCTCGCACGCTCTCGCAACTCATCGTGCCGGCTGACTAATGGCTAATAAAAGAGAAATATAAATTAGATCAATTATCAATAACTTTCAATAAAATTTCCTTTCGTCTAATTCTGATTCTACTGAGGCGCGTGAGCGTATTGACATACGCTTACGTAAAAGCGATATTAAAAGCAAACGTTGCTAATTACATGTTGCGAACGTTGTTCTCCATGTGGCGACGATGCACCTTGACATTCGGAACTACCTCGGCTTCCTCGATCGTCAGAGTTTATCGAATCCTACAAAGAAATGCTGTTAGAAGGCATGTTTGTGTCGAGCTTTGTTGCATATCAAGATAGTATTTATCGCAAAGCTTTTTTTTTATTACATTGCTTAGGTCAAGAATACTAGGTCAAGATTTGTAGTAATAATAAACGCAGAATCGAAGCGGCAATGTGAAATTTCCTGTATTATTTATAGAAACATTGCAAAATTCAAAGCTTGTAAAAATAAAACAAACTAAATTTTGCTGATAATTATTTGCTTCTTTCTCTGTGTAAATTTTTGCTCAGAAATGTTTCAATATTTAAATTTTCGACATTGAACGTATGTAAGTTAATGAAAAATAAAAAATTTGTTGAAATTGAACTTCTCCATATGAGTCTGAGTAAACAAAGTTGTCGTAACTAAATTCGGCGAAGATTTAAAGATAGCAAAGCTTACAATAGACAGCCTGTATACAAAACAAATCTATAATACATTCCGTGCATCGCGCGAAATAGATGATGCGCAGTTCTCTCATGCATATTTACATGCAGTATATGCTATTTATCACGCATGTATGTACTATTATGAACACAAATTACCTGCCGACAAAAAGAGCGGATGAAAAACCTGCTTGCCAGTATTTAACGAACAAAATAAAAGTCACAGAAAACTTTAACAGGAGGAAATGTATAAAAAGCGATATAATCTGCGCAATTCTCGTGTATACTGACATCACGGACCGGGGTTTGCGATTTGGTAATCGAGATCGATTGCGACCATTTGTCGTCGACTATCTGTATGTTATCCTCTTCGTCGTCGGAGCCGAACGGATCGGTTAATTGCCGACGTGTCATAAGTATAGGACGTTGCTGCGTTTGTTGTACTCCCGGTGGCGATTTGCTCTGCGGTAAATCGGTATTGATTTCTTCAAAACGATAGAAATTTGCGCGGAAAACATTTATCCGTCGGATATATGCGTAACGTCTCGCGATCAGACGTAATCGCGAAATTGATCTCGGGTTTTCGGGATCGTAAAAAAAAAAAATACTCTTCCACACGTACCTTCTCTCTCGACGAGTACTTCTCTTTGGTCGGCGACAACACTTTACCGAGAATGCTCTTTGAGCCGGCCAATATAATATCTTTGACCTCCTTCACGCTGGATGGCGATTTGTCCTTGTTGCACTGATCGTGATCTTGATTGTCGGTGTTCAAGCTCAGGTGAAGTTTGTTTTTGATCGAGTCAATGCAAATGTCATCCTTCTTGTTATCGAATGGATTCGACCTACAAGAGAGAGAGAAAGAAATGCGAATCACATTTCTCCTCGGAATGCGCTTTGACAAATTTGCAAATGCGTTTACCGGCGATTGTCCATTTTGTTATTTTTCTGATCGATCTGTTCCTTCTTTCGTAAATTAATGATTTCTTTGCCGAACAACTGAACGCTCACGTCCGTATTGTTGTCCGTATTAAATCTGCCGATCATGTATGAGGACTCGTCTGTTGTCTTGCCTATTTGATGTACCTAAGAAGGTGCAAAACAATAACACGGGGATTAACTGGTTCATACCATGCGGTGAGTAGTGTTGCGTATAGCATTAGAAAAGAAGAGAACAACAATCGGTAAACCAAATCGTTAGATGAGATTCTCAATTTATCGATAACTCACCTCCAATTCGTGGCCGGTGAAATGTGCTCTCAATTGATACAAATATGTCATCACAGCTAGTTTGTCAGGTACAGTTAATATATCCATATCTGCTGGTTCTATAACTCTAGGAATGCCTAGAGCTTCGCCCGCATCAAAAGCTTTTTTGCAGTTGCCTTTTACGTCATGAGGCAACAGTGTATCAATGTCTCTACAATTATTTTATTTTTGATCGTGTTTATTACGTGATTTTGTTCAAATTTGTATACGCGCGCGCGTGTGAGTAAATTTTATATCTTAATTATTGAATTTATTATTGCTATCAGTATTATTGAATGACATTTGGATATATTGCGATTGCTATATATAAATGCGTCAAAATTTACTACCAATTCAAAAATAATCTTTGAAGTGTTGGCACAGTCAACACAAAACAATAACGATCTCTCAAAGTGTTTATTAATGGAACACGCGAATGAAATATAACCGGCATATTGTGTCACAGTTGTTGACATTTTTCCAGAAAATCACAACGCAAGACTCGATTTCTAAAAAGAATTACTTACATCAAATCAGGTCTGAAGTGATGAATAATCGCACAAAACGCCATTCCATTTCGCCAAGATGTCGTCAAATTCGTAACCTTGACGCCAGGATAGTCCTTGGTGACTTCCTTGCACCATTCTAACAAATCTTGCCCGGGAGTAATTTCCTTCAGTCTTGGAACATTCGCATCGAGTTTTTTGAAATCCAACGGCTGCAGCGGAAGTCTCATTGCACTATGTTCAATATTTTTACTGTGCAAAAACATTAAAATCAATAAATCAAACATGTAACACACCTTCTTCTAATATTTTTTGTAAAACATTTAAATTTTATTGTATCTATATGTTATATCATATTAATTATATTAATTTTAAAAAGATACATACTCATTTTCAACTGCAATATTGTCTTTTACAGGCGATTTTTCTTTCAAGGAATCACCGATTCCCGTTAGACTAATATCCCGAGTAAAATGTTCTCCATCGTTCACAGGAGTTGTATCATCCTTTGATAAGCTGGCCACTGTTAAAAGTAAAATCCCTTACTATTAAGAACTCACATTAAAACTAGTTTGTAAATTATATATAAATTTTTTAGAAAAAAAATCTCACCACTTATGGGAGTGCTAGGTAATTCACTTTCAGTGATACTGCTCGTCATTAAATCTAACTGAGCTGAAATATCTAAGATCTCGTCTAGGTTTTTTACAGATACTTCTTCAACATCTTCAGGTATATCTTCATTATCAAAATCATCTAACGGCGCGATATCACTGTTATTATTAACCGACATTAAGCTGGCCATACTTTGCATATCTTCGTCCCTGGTTAATAAAAATATAATTTATTTTGTGTAAATAATGTTTTTTAATGTAAAAGTTGAAATAGAATCTCAATAACAAAGAATTCTTAAGCAAGTTACAATTGAGTGGAGAAACAATATACTCACGTTGCTTTGCCTTCTCGCAGAAACACACATGATAACGTGCATTCAAGAGTAGCACTAACAATTTTTTTAGAAGTTGGTTTTAAATCTAATTTGAGTTCTTGCTGACTAGATTCTAGGGTTGCATATTTTTTCATGTTTATATTAGTTGCGGCTACATGGCGCCTTTTTCCTGTTGACGATACCTATATAAAAATAAACCATTTGTAGATAAACTGTTTCAGTAAACATTCTTGTGTAAATATAGACAATCATCATTCATACATCTTCAATAACAAACGTCCAATCTTTGTCCTCTAGCTCGTGCGTTCGCGGATCTTTAAATAGTGTCACAGAAACTGTATGATTGTCAGGAACTGCCCAACTAATAACACCTTTCAAAGGATCACTCAAAATTGGCTCCCATGCCAAGGGTTCTGTGCTAACTCTTCTGCTGCGTCTTGTCCAAACAACGCTCAGTTTGTTTGGTTTCCTATAGAATTACATTACAGTTTATTTTTAGAACTATATTACGGTATATTTTTATCTCTTGTCTTTCATATTTTACTTTTTTTTAATACTGTATTGATTGTCAGTAGTAAAGTATTTTTTAATAACTTGCAATTATTTTATATGCACAATCTGTTTTCTGAAGAGAATCTAGTCCTACATAGATCATTTAAAGGAAGACAGTGGACAAAATTATGTTATCGTTATAAATAAATTTATGCAAACATCATTTTTCAAAGGACACCGTAGTACTTGAATCGCTCACAAGTACATTACACAGAAGTCATTGGAAAATAAAAGGAACAACCTTTGAACTCCTTTTTTTTTTTCTGTCAAACGTATAACAGATACTTTCCGGAATAAACAAACACTTTGCGTCACAGAAACAAAAAGTGACATTAGTCTGGCTCGCTCGATGCTCGTGTGACGCGATATAACAGTATCAGCTCACCATTTCGTTGTCGTTTCTAGCGTGACTTCGTGGTAAGAAACAGTAAACTGAAACTTGGCGGCTCTCTTGTTCACTCGCTGCAGGCGTTTCCAGACGGAACTCATGTCTGAGGCCGCGCTTCGTTTGCTGGAGAACGATTGTCCACGCGCGTTCGAGATCACACGCCGCTGCTCGCGCGAGGATGTTCTCACTGGTGACGCGCGAACGATGCGCGCTTCGTCATTTCTGCGTAATCCCGCGGACTGAGATCAAAGCGATAAGTGTAAATCGCTTGTTCCTCACTCCCGATCCGATGTAATTGACGTTTGTCTCAACGCGCACTCTCGGGCACGATCATATGTTCAATGACAGACGAGCGACTACGCCGAGGCGTCTCGAGCGGACGACGCTTCTGATTGGCCGAAGAAGATCACGCCGACCTTAAGCCGCGTGCGCACGAGAGCAATTCACGCGGGTGAATCAACCAATCAGAGACGAGAAGTGCAAAGAACGTTCTCGAAACTCGACTTAAGTTTTCTCGTGTGTCTCCGGTCTTAAGAGCGTAAAGTCCGTGTTACATTAGAGATCGAGATTCGATTGGACGTTGACCACTTCAGAACAGTGTTCGCTAAACTTGAAATTTAGGCTTTTCATTGTTCCGACTGATCGAATCTCTCCATCCACTTTCAATCCTAATTTTCACAGCGAACTTTGTGCGCATTATTGAGGACAATTACACATCGGTTTTAAGTTACTTTCTCCAAATAACAAAGACCGGAGGTTCCGATGTTGGCGTGGACCAACAATTTAAGCGAAAATTTTCCGCAAGGTAAAATATTTTTTACACAAAATCAAACGAATAAAAGATTTCACTAGACACTTACGATTTTACTGGTTGAAACCTAGTAAATTTGACCGCTGTTTTGCATCGACCCATCGATTGATCCACGACGGTCCCAAAGCAGCGGGACTAATTTCTCCATTTCTCGCGCGTATATTCCTCTTCTTTGTCAATCACGCGAGACGATTTTGTTTACAGATGAGTTTGTCGTCGAATAACAACAGCGTCGCACGTGCGTAACCATCTTTTCCGATAACAGCGCTCGTTTGGTGATATTGGCGGCCATCTCTCTCCTCTCTCTCTCTCCCTCTCTTTTTCTCTTCTCTGCCGCAGAATCCACCGTCGCAAGCTCCATCTTCGTACTTGAACTCTCCGCGGTTAGAGCACATACGTTCGCTGCGTCGAGGTGTGTATCGCAGTACGGTTCATAGTGGCGAGTGAGAAGCAGCAGAGGCCGAAAGTGGGGATCCTTGCGCCATTTTCTATTTTTGCACAGCACCGCGAAAGCGAGAGAGGCTCGGTATAACGTGCGTGCGCGTGTGTGTTTCAATTTATGTACACGGATCGTTTTTGTTTTTTTTTCTGTTTCCGCGAGAGATCGATTCGGCTCGGGGGATCGTCACGTCGCGGACCGTCTCGAGAGATTGACACGAGATGAGCGAGCTGCGTTCGGCGAGACACGACGCAAGTATCGCGTGAATATCGTGCGGAACCGTCAAAATTTCAACACGACCACAACGTGCGCGCACCAGCTTTTTGTGTGTTTGAACTTTCCCCCAAAGTGAAAATTTTCTTTTCCTCCTCCTCGCGAGACACACACGAGTTTTTTTTCCCGTCTCCCTCTTCATCTCTTTCCTTCCCGTCTCTCTCTCTTTCACGTTCTACCAGTTCGTCGCATTTCCCAGCTATCAAACGGTCGGGGAGATAGAGAAGAAGGTGCACGCCGCCCGCCGAGAGAGTCTGTTCGAGTCGAGGCTTCGTCGATCGCTGCCCGTCGAAACCGCCATACCGTGTTGAAGGGAAAACCAGTCTGTGATATTAAACAGTACTAAGCGCGATATATATACATACATACATTCACACGCGCACACATACATGTGTATAGATATATATATATACGCATCTACATATAGTTAGTGCAACTCTCTGGACGTATCCATCGTATAGGTGCGCGCGTTCCCATACGCGTGTTCCCCGTGTTACGAGAGACCCGATAGAGCGCGAGCGCGCGCGCGCATTCTCGCGCGTGTGTGTGTCTGTCCGTCTGTCCTGTGTGTGTGTGTGTGCGCGCGCGCGTGCTTGTTACGTGTTCTCTCGCGTGTGTGTTTTGTGTCGTTGCTTGTGAGAGGAGATAAAAGAGATCACATAAAGAAATTTCAACGAACGACAACAACATAATCGCAAGGAAGACGCGACGCCGATATCCGCGCGGAATCGCCCTACGCGGGTCGACGAAGACGACGGACGCGATCAGCGACACGATGTCCGTCGAGTCTGTGACAAGTGACAAGCAGCCGCCGCGGCCGACAACCACAACGACTTCGGCGACGACGACTACGCCAGCGAAGGAGGAAGGTGAGAGTTGAAATTGATTGTTTGAACGTTTTCCTGTTTCTGTCCTTGTTTTTTGTTTCGACGGAGTTTATTTCCGAAATGACGCCAGCGACGAGACATTCTTGGACATCGTCTCGGAGACTACCGATGTCGAAAATAACCTCCAAGTTGTGAATTCGGTGCAGGTCCTCTTTCATTGGAGACAGATCTGTTTGTGTGATAAATATGTCGTTACATTGTCGCACGTTTCGTGAAATAAAAATCAAACGAACTTGCGCCAATGTTGCAGAATATTTGAAAAGTATACAGAAAATGTCTACTGACAGATCGGATGTAGCATTGCCTCTTGGTTTTCAAAGTAAAGACCTAAGTTGGAAAAAAGACGAAGTAAACTTGTGTCAGTTTGTTACACACTGCGACAAATTAATTGTGACCACACTTTTCCTGTGTACGATATTTTATACAAGAGAAGAATCTTTACTTATAAAGTCACATTCTCAGAATTTTGTTATAAAACATTCTAACGAGATGTTTTCTTGGATATATTTTTAGCTTCTATTTCATTTCTGGTTTCTCTATTTTTTTGTATGTAAAAAATATCTTATCTCTCTCTCTTCCTGTGTGTGTGTTTAAATACTTGACATAAAGTTAATGAGAACTTACGTTTTTCCATTTCTAATAAAGATTGACGAAACAAACTTCTATACTAAGAATATTGTATTTAGCAAAATGAATTTTTCTATTAGATGTTATCGTGATGTAAATCTGTTAGTCTGTGTCTTCAGGAACAATTGCGATCTCCTGGTGAGAAACCAGCCAATTACACGTTCAAACCATCCACGTGGCCAATCACACATCTTACATTACCCCGTTCGGGGTAGGCTTGGTCTGGTATTATGTTATCCGAAAAACAGCTCGAGCAAGTCAGTTCAAGTCTGCACTGCGCTGCTCGCACAACTGTTTACATATATTTCTTCGGCACCGAGTTCGCGCGAAAGTGATATATAAGACAGCGGAGTATCCCATACATAACGTGACCATTATTTCTAATATCGAGAACAGTCATTTTGATAATAAAAATAGGCAGACAAAAAGCTCTAGAACAAAGCGTGACATTTTAATATTTATTCTACTATCGAGAGATAGGGAGACAAAAATTAAAGTTTGTTTTCGCAAAGCCGAAGATTTTTTCTTGCAGTAGTTTCATTGATTGTAAGAACTTATAACAGAAAAAACTTATAACAGAAAAAAAACTTGAATAGTTAACAAGCTATACAAGCTATAAAGTTAAGAAACTTTAAAACTTTTTTTTTAGTTTTTTTTAGTTTTTTTTTTTTTTTTTTTTTTTTTTTTTTTTGAAAAGAAATTTTTGTAAAATTCTTTAACGGTTTAAATCGTTTATTCCTGACAGAAATTCGATTTATAAGAATTTCTTGACCGTTTACCCTTCATCTGTTTTGTTTACGTTACCGAGGACGGTTGAAGAAACACAACACATACACGCACGCACGCACGCACGCACGCACACATACAGAGTAGAACGGTGCGATAGATAAGAGACTTTCGTAAGAACTGTGTTTCTCAGTCCGAATATTCAAGGGCGAGACAAATAATTTAGAAAATGAGACTCATCGCCGTCGATCGTTTTATTGGTTCGAACTGGTACCGACGCCCGCGTAAGCGTCCGCTGGTCGGACCAACTGGTTCTCCATTCTTAGACATTCTTGTTATGCAGACCAGAGCTTGCCGTTGGTTTCGGAAAAACAAATCCGTCAATCCGCTAAAACGAGTGACCTTTCGTAAGTACGCGTTGCACCAAAATTGCGCGCGCTTTGAGAGACAAGAACGTGAAACTTTCAACAAATCGTTTTCTTTTCACACATATGTTATTTTCTTTCAACACATATTATGTATTTTTTGTTTTGTTTTACAGGAGATGAAGCCATTATATCGATGTCGGTGGCCGGAGAGGTGACTGATACTTCAATAATGGAAGTAGGCCGTTCTAGACCTCAATTTCAGTATTCTCGGGTAAATATTCTCGCTTCATTATTGGTATTGCGTTTGTTGACAGTAAATATTATGTCTTCAGCAAATTATTGCTTAATTATCGATCTCACGTTTGTTACAATATTATAATTCTCTCGTTTTTTCGTTTGTTTATCACAGGACGAATTAATGGAGATGAAAAAATCGGAAATGTCTAACCGCAGACCCGCTTTCCTGGACAACGCTTACAACAAGTACGTTTACAAACATACGTCTGTTTCTTTCTCTGATGATCGAAATATTTAAACGTTCGTTTTTTGCCTAACCGAGTTTTACTCTTTCCAGCTCACGAGGTGTTTGGGATCCCGAACGTTGGCATTCGGACAGAAAGCGTAGCGATACCCCGCCGAAAGAGGAAAGGACTGGACGTAGTGATCAAATCACTGAGAATCATAACAAGCGACGTAGTAATGGCGATCCACGGGACCGAATACGCAAAGAGCAAGACGGCATCGTACTGAGTCCTCAGCGAAGAAGTTTTAATTCGGGATGTTTTGTTAATGTGAATCAGCCGCCAAGTCGACGTCCGGAGAGCCCAATTGGAAAAACAGAGGTATATACTCTAGAATTGATATGATTATATTGCTTTTTGCTTTTGACACTGTTTGACATATTGTTAAAATATGCGTAAATTGTATATTATTTGTACGAGTGATGCGATTGTAAGATGGTTCTTCAGGTTAGTCATCGTGAGCCTGTTCGTCGAATCGGCAGCGGAAGGATTCTTCCACGGGAGTTATGGGACTTCAGAGCGGAAAACGATAAAATGGAACTTGAGCGTACCGATTACGGGTTCAGATCGGGCACGACTGCTGGTGGTTCTCTGCGCGATCGTGATAATAGGGAAAATCGTGACGCGAAAGAACGAGACAGGGAACGCGACATGCGAGAGAGGGAACGCGATCGCGACAATATGCGCGAGCGGGACGAGAGGTTCGAGCGAAGATCATTCGGCCGGGATTACGGAGATCGCGGAGAGAGAGAACGCGATCGTGGCGATCGAGGACCAGCAGAACGGAACGAGCGAAACAATCATCAAACGGATCGCGACAAAGATCGCGGACGCGAGAAGAGATTCGGCAACGATCGTCGGCGAACGTACAGCGACAATCGCGATTCGGATGAGCCTGAGTGGTTCAGTTCCGGGCCTACATCTCAACACGACACGATCGAGTTGAAAGGTTTTGATGATCCTCTGGAGGAGAAGAAGATGAGCGGCAGTAACGCCAAAAATAAGAAACAGACTGCCGCTCAGAAGAAACGAAACAAGAAAAACTCCGCCGAGAAGGATGACAAACCGAGCGAGAACTCGACGGGTCCTAAGGGGCGCAGCACCCCGACCACCATGGACCAGCCTATGAATGTTGTACCGGCGCCGCACTCACCAATATCCGAACAGACCGAGCAGTCCTCGATCGCTCCGAGTAAAGAGAATGACGCTAACGAAAGTATCGTGACCGAACCGACCACGTCCGAATCGGCAGAGAATTCGAGTGCCAATCAGAATCAAGAGGACTCTCATCCCGACTTCAATTTGGATGAATTCCTGAAGTCCGACACGTTTCCTTGCGTTTCTGGGTTGTTGACGGTAAGTTATTATTTGTTTTTTTTCTATTACATTGCGTTTAAATAAATGTTTTTGTTTGTAGAACGGAGTTGGCTCCAGTGGCGGCACTGGTTCTCGATTCAGCCAGTGGTTTAAGAGAGAAAGTCCGATTCAACAACAAATGGATAGTCGTAGACCTTCCATACAAGATGAGTTGTTGAACAATTTGCTGAACGACATTACCGAACCGAACATTCAAATACCATCGGTGACTGAATCGAACACCTATTTCGCTCCAATTTCTCCAGCCAACACCACAAACAATACAAATGCGACTACGAATGGAGTTAAGTTACTTGAGATGTTACAACGCAAGTCGAGTCAAAATGGTCAGGGTGACGTAGCTAACCCGGTTATTCCTGTGATGAAAAATTGCTCTATTAAAGATTTGGGTAAGAAAAACGATCGAACAAATGTGTCGGAAATAACAAATCGCTCGTAAAACATGAAAGAAACAAATTCTCTTTTTTTCAGAAGTTAATGGAAAAGTGCACAGTTTGGAAGAATTAGAGGCACGTATGCGGGGTGGTGCTCCTCCACCTACGACTTCGACTGATACACCCCGTGTAGATAAGACTGATGAAGATCTCTCTGCTTTTAAGAAACTGGTATGTGTTTCAATATCTAGTAGTCGCATTCCATTCATATAATGGCTAATTGAAATATGTTACAGCTTGCTCAAGTGAGTGGAGGACAAGCTGTGCCTGCAGCTAACGGACCTATTACTCAAAAACAACAGCAACAACAACATGTAACACTAATGCAGGTAAGGTAAAAACTTTAACTTTTTGCTGCATTGATTCTGAATAATAATATCTATTTTTATATTCTAGCTTCTCAATTCACAGCTGAAGACAACTCAGCAAACTCTAATACCGCATCAACAACCGCCTGCGGAACCAATTCATACTACAACATTCAATCACGTTGGTCCCCTTGGTCCTACCCAGTATCCTCATCAGGCTCAAATGCAACATGAGAATTTAATGAAAGTTTTGCAAATACAGGTATATTTATATTGTTATATTTTAATCATTGTGTTATGAATTATTGTTCTTGTAATGTAATATACTATTTAGCAGCAGCAGCAGCAGCAGCAACAACAACAGCAGCAGCAGCAGCAGCAACAACAGCAGCAGCAGCAGCAGAAACAGCGACATTCCGATATGCTGTCAGTGATGATGGGGAATCAAAGAGTGTTGGGTGTAAGTCCGGTACCAACAGATATGCAAATCATGTTAAATAACATCCCATCAAGCCAAGAGCTCTTACAAAGACCGGAAGCTCAGGCGATTATTCAGGGTCTGCAACAGGGGGAGATCACCAGGCAGCATCTGATGCAACAGTTGCAGGTACGACTGAGCAGCACATAAAAAAATTATGTTTTAATAAAAATAATAAAACATTTAATAAGACAAATTGTATAATTGATTGTTTTATCATTAATTGTCTCGACAGAATCCTGCCATGCAGCATCGCCATCGAGAGGTTCTGGTAAATATTTTGAAGACATACGGCGGTACCACATCCCGTACTATTAGTCCCCACCCTCATCCCACAGCACCTACTCCACAGGACCACATTCTGCAACAAATGCTGTATCAACAGCAACAGAGAATTCCTTCTCCGATGAACAACGGTGAGTCTTTAAACGCAATATATTTCTCTATTTTTCTTTTTTTTTCTCTTTTAAATCAAAAGACATTACTGCCACTCAAAGACATTAGAAGTTTTATAAACTCGGTTGAATGGTTTTATATCGTATTTGGAATGCAGCCTATTGTCCGCCTCCGATAATATCGCCAAATTTAGCAGCTAGTCCTAGTACTTTAACAGTACAACATCCAGGTAACATAATGAAAATAGTAAAAACTTTTTGTAATTTATACACATGTGTGAACATAATATCTAAAGGTAACAGATAGACATTTAAATAATTTTTGCACATATGAGGGGAAAAAATATACATAGATGAATTTACTTGGTGAATTATTTTCGTATGCCTCTCGCGAGGAGTAGCACTAAAATGAATAGAAGTAACAAAAACTTTGATACATTATTATCAAACGCATATAAATATAAGAGACATGCTTTTATTATTAAATTTATGTAAGAGAATTATTTAACATTGTTATAACAGTGATACCGCACAGAGTACCGTCGCCAAGAGAGCTCGCAATGCACACTCAGACTATAATGCAAAATGCTCTAATCAAGAAGAAGTTGGAAGAACAGCGTGAAAACTTCCGTAAGCGGCAGGATCAGCAGCAACAGCAGCAGCAAGTACAGCAACAACAAGTACAGCAGCGCCCGTCGACTCCTGTGAATTCACCAGCTAAGCAAACAGCGAGCCCCCTTGCTTTCACTCCGACCTCCGTTTTACGTAAAATGACTGCTGATAAAGAACCTGACGGTGCGAACCAAGTAGAAACATCTACTACCGCTGCTTCCGTGGTTAATGGCGATATTAGCCAATCTCGCATGTCTCCGAATAATCACCAAACTTCCAAAGTCACTCCTGATGATAGTTCTAAGTTAATTAATTCCGTTAATCAAGTACAAAATGAAGTCCTTAAAACGATCTTTATGAATTCTGCCATGACTAATAATCATATGAATAACGATAGCACTTTTGATATGGAAGAATCGGCATTAAAAACTAAATATTTGTGTCCATCAAAACAAAACAAAGACGCTACTGGTGATAATTCGGATATTAACACAACGAAGGAAAATGTTTTCCTTGATGTTAATGAAAATGCAAACGATGACATAACAGAGAAAGAGCCTGATGATAATACTGATAACAATAAGAATGATAATAATGATGATGATAATGATAATGTCATTGATATTGATATTGATAACGATACCAATAATAATAATTGTGTCTCGTTAGGTGAGGCACTGAGAAAGTCATTCGAAACGCTGATAGACGAAAGTAATGAAACAATATCAATGACATCAGACGGAGTAGGAAACGTTGATCTGCAAAGTGCTACTTTAGTCACAGTCAATGGCAAAGATGTCTAATTGTATTGTTTCGTAGATGAGGAGTTTCATAAAGTGCAATATTTCATGTAGTTTTTTATTGTTAATCTAAAGCTGTTAAGTTTTGTTTATAGTTTTTGCGTTATAAAAAAAAAGGACAGCTGTTTTGTTTCTTTAATGTCACCAGTGATGCTTAGAAAGCTTTAAGAGATATTTTTCTTAATGTGACATATTTATTTAGCGAGAAATATGGTTTTTTTTTTTTTATTTTATATATGATATAAAAAGCACTTTATAAAACGAACTCTTCATTTCTTAACATTTGTCGCTTTTGAACAGTATATATATACATGTTGGAATAGATTTTTTTTAAATAATAAAAGCTTTATACATATATATATATATAAAAATCTACCATCTGCTTTAACTTTTTTTTTTTACACATGCTTACATTTTCCCCTATCACTGTCACAACTTTTCATCTACATATATATTTGCTTGCACATTTTGTCTACTTGTGGTAATTCTCAGTCATCTTTATGCCTGCCCAAGATTGCATGCAAAATTATGCTTTGTAATAAATATAATATAAACACACATACACACACATATACTGTATTTATTATTACTCTTACAAAATCTTTAATATAACAATTGATATAATATCGTTACACAATACAATACATACATATATAATCACTGACATATAATAGAAAATTTGTGTGAATAACACAATCCTGTCTGGCTGTGTATTGATACGGCAAACATGATATTGAGAAATGAATATAAAAAAAAAATTATGAAAGTTCTGTTAAAAACAGTTATCCAACATAAGTGTTTTAATACATATCAGTATAATTAAATACTATAAACTAGTCTAAAGTAAAAATATAAATATTTTGGTAAAAAAAAACGAGACTGCATTAACATTAACATTAAGAAAGCATTAACATTCGTGTACTGTATAAGCATGAGCTTTAAAAATTCATATAGTTGCTTACTATATTACTTTGTATCTAAATATAGGAAGCAGCAATGACCCATCAAAATTGTCCGCACAAACTCAGGCTTCTCAGATGCAACAAATGCAATCTGCGGTTCAGTTACTTACACAGGGAACTCTCTCAAGACATACTGCTGCATTGCGACCGCAATCTGTTCAGTCAACATGGTCGAATCCATCGCTTAAACAGCATCCAGGTTTCTTTCATTGATTCTCATTGTATTAGAGAAAAAATGTATTTAAAACAATTAATAACTTATCAAAAAATGTATTTGTTTTTCAAGTTTTATTAATTTATAAAGTGTCAGTCAAAAGAGTTCGATATTTCGGGGATTAACAATGAGACTATCGCAAGAAACTACTGTCGAATAACACGACATTCTGATTTCAGGTCGACCTATAGTAAAAGGTGGAAATAGTAGCAACACGAGCAACAATCAGTTTCAGTACAACGCCGGAAACACGGAATTCCAACAACATCATAGGACGGTTTCGAATGTATACGGGAATCCGGCACGATCCAAGCACACAATGGCAACTTCGCTTTCACATCACAACGTTCCGCAGTATAATGTGACGCAAAACACAATTATGAATCAAAGGTCAAATCCTATAAACACTCAGATGAAGGCCCAGCAGGTTCCGTCGCATCTTGCTGGCTTGCAACAACAACCGCCGCCGCATGGGACTGTCAACATGCAACAGCCACAACAACAACCGCCGCAAAGGACAGTAAACACGCCGATGCAACTTGTTGTAAACCAAAATTACAGTTCCAATCGCACAGGTAATGATTCAAAAGCAATAATTTCGTTAAAAGAATTTTGCACAATCTCTACCTTTTACAAAAATTAATATTCTGTGAACTCGGAAGTCTTCCTTATCCCGTTTACACTGAACTTTCAGGTGCCTCCTCTTTCCCAACTCACATTGCATGCAACGGTGTACACAAATTGGAATAATTCCTTAGCTTCCCCTCATATTTTGACCTCACTCATGTTTTGACATCACTTATCTGTGGATACGACTAAGTAAAAGAGAACAACTGTTAATTACGTTAAGATACTTTATGCTAGAATGTTAATGAAGTATTAAAAATAATAATACATCGGAAAAGTATTTGTTTATATATACAATTAGCTGTGGATATCTCCGCATCGTAGTAACTTCCACCGTCGTTGTTTGAATGATGACGGCCTATTACATGGCTGATAAATTGTGTACACAGATGGACGATCAATGCGATCGCAACAACTGAACATGGTAGTTGGTCGTCAACCTTCGCCTGGTCTTGGATTTGTCGGAAGTAACGGAGGTGATCTTTCGCCGACATCTAACCAGCTCGCACGTTGGTTCAGTCCTGAACTCCTCGCTCAAGCTCGCGCGGGCAAGCTACCGGAGCTTGCGCAAACGAACGTCTTGTCGTTAGAAGAGCTGGAAAGACTTCAACACGCGTCGACCATAGTGCATAACTAAAGTGATACTATTCTTGGATAATGTCCAAATTTTATGAACAGAAAATTGCATTGATGAGGTTACTACTGGTTGAGAATAAAATCGGTAGTTTTTGTAACTCTCCCTTTACGTCCGAAGCACCTGTATGATGTCCGACGTACACTGATGCTGAGAATACATATGCTGCTAAAATTCTAGAATGGTGCTCGCCTACATATAGATCTTTTTATCGAATCTTTGTATCACCAAGAGATTTATCTAACTAGTCGAGATTAATCGGTTGGACAGTGCTTCTTTTTTGATGGATCTTTTTTCGTCGAAAAAAAGTCAGTGACGTTTGTGAGAAACAGTTTTTCCAAGTTTTGCGGAGAACGTTATTTAGAGACTATATAAAAAAAAAAAAATGTACAGTATAATATATGACATTAAAAACGAAGAGTTCTTTAAAAACGAAGAAAAAGAAGAACACGAGTGAATAGCTTTCTACAAAAAAAAAAAAAACGATGTATTGCTTATAAGACTGAAAAACAATGTGAAAATCCTTATTGTTGATTATGACAAGCAGTTAGAGCTTGATGCGCGTACTTTCTAAATGACAACACAATAACATCTATTTGTCTAAAGATAGGACTGCAAGTTTCTTACGTATTCGCATTTTTTTATCCCGTAAGACTAATTATTTTCGCGGTCTAACTAATTCACTAAAGTATATTTTTCTTTATTTATTTGCGTTACTTGATAAAATTATAAAAATTATTTATCTCGCAACTTATTTAATTAACTTTCATTGTATTTACTCAGAATATATTTACTTCATCTTTTTCTCATCTCTTACGTGTCCAAACTTAAGAGATATTATAACACAAAAGATATAATTGGCTTCACAATTCATAAATATTGAGGCACCACGCCCTATAATTATGTTTCTTAAATCCGGAACAAAACAAAAGAATACTTTCACTCCTGTCTTAATAGGCACGAATATATTACCCATCTACTCTGTAGATGTTAAAAAGATGTTAAACTCTACATGTTTAAGGTGGAAAAAACCTTATTGTCGTGCGCCAAGAAAGATGAAATGTATATAGTCATTACGTTTAATATTTTTTTTTGTTTTTTTTTTTTTAATATAAAATATCGCGATTATTCACAACGGGACTTGCAAAATTCCTTAGGCAAATAATTTGATAATTCCTTAAAAATTACAAACAAAAAACATCTGATTGCAATTAGTTGCGAAAAGTGACGGTGTAATATTTATTATTATTATTCGTATTAAACAAAATCACGATGAGACCTTATTAACATAAAAGCATATGAAATAAAATGATGAACATGACATCTAGAGAGTCATACGTATATTAATAAAATAAAAATATATAAAATAATACACAATTTCTTGTAGAAGAGCGAACGCGTGAGAGTGCCGTGTTGTTATTCTGATTGAAAGTGATAGATAGATTAAAATTGTCTCTCTTAATAAATAATCTCAGAAGGCACATGTGTGTAGGAAGAAAAAGTCGTTTACAGATTTAACTAAAAGAAAGCAAGAACATTCCATCAGCCAATAAAAGAATCAAACTAAAAATATTTTTATTGGATTAGTAAGATAAATGTGTCAATACTATTTATTATCTATTAGAATACTATTAAAAAAAAAAGAAAGAGAGAGAATGAAGAGAAAGAGAGTATGCGTGCGTGTGCGTGGGTGCGTGTGTGTGCGTATACTGTTAGAATAATAATTCTATCAGTATTGTTTTCGGTTTGATTATTTCAAGATTACAATTTTCATATGATTACCAAGAAATGTTGAACTTATTTTAACACAATTGTCAAACGTTTCTTTTTTTTTTTTTTTTTGTCTTATATTCTGACAGAACAATATTGGTTTTTTATTTATTGTATACACACACAGTAGATAATGAATGGCGGCACATGATTTTTTTTTTATGCTCTGTGACATTACGTTTTGGATCAACCATTTTATTAATTACATTAACGAGTTTTACGAGGTTTGTGTTGCTGAAAGATGAACAATTTTGTTCCTTGAGTAGTACTGACTCCAGATCGTGTGCAGCCAATTGGGATTTACTGTATGTGCGTTAGAGTCTCATCATGCGCATATAATTTATGCAATATTTTACGAAGAAGACAAAGTTTTTGAAAAATCTTCCATACTACACATTTGAAAAAAAAAAAACAAAAAACAGTAGTAAAAATACATTACATTGATAGACAACGTATTTATATCTATGTATCTCTTTACTAATTGCTTGACACTTATTATTGCATATACATGAGAAAGTTATAATATATAACTCGTGTACGCGTTCTCTAATTTATATGACTATTGTTTACACCATGGTATTTTATTTAATTGCATACGAAACTACCTTTTTTTACAACTGTATATAATTGTATGAAGGTTCATATATAAAACGTAAAGTAAATTTGTGTGAAAATATTTAAAAAAAATAAAATAATGTAAATTTAAATTTTGTTTAAAAAATTACTATATAGGATATACATGTATGTACATATAAATGTTTTATTATATTACTTTTTGTGTTGACAAAATTTATAGTTTTATCATCGTACTGTAATTTTTGTAACAGTTACAGAAGCAAAGAATTTTTTTGATAAAGAAAATAATTACAGTAAATACATATAAACATTCTCTGCGACAGTGTCGCATGGAAAAATGTTAACCATTATTCAAAACTGACATTTAAAAGTCTTACATTAACATCTGCGCAGCAAGAAAGAAGTATAAAATTTGTAAAATGCAAGAGGCATTATGGGACTCTAATATTGCGTTAATTGATTAACTTTTATGTTCGTGAAAAAAATATTGCATATAAAATATGCAGTCGCAAATGTGCGACAGAGAGAGAGAAAGAGAGAGAGAGATTCTCCTTATAGAAGGAAATAGTAATATCGCTTGTCAAGTTTTGTTTTTGTTTTTCATTTTGCAATCGTACAACAGTAGATTGTTCAGATTATATCTCCGATGCAAGATATGTGCTTATCTGAATTGTCCATGAAATGTACAAAGTGAGAAAGCAGAGAGAGAGAGAGAGAGAGAAAGGAACTTATTCGATTGTAATACAAAAATTAATGCACAAATACTTAGGAACATTTTAAGTTATATACAAATGCTTATAAACTATGGCAAAATTTTGTGTTCTATAACAATACAATATATCATTTTGCTACGTGATAAAAAAGCGCGCGTATACTCCAAAATAACATTAAAATAATTTATTTTTTTAATAAAAGAACGAAATAAGTTTATAAAAGTAATAAGTTCATAAAAAAAAACTTAATGTTTTACACTATGTGTAAGCTAAACAATCGTTTAGGAGATATTTTCTGTAACAATATGTATTTTTTTTTTGCCAGAGTTACACATAATGGTTGGTGATACCGATTGTTTTTGCATGACGAAATAACGATGAATCGCTACGTTTCTGAAGTATATATTGCATTTATATGTAGCTTTACTTTTGAGACCGACATAGCTTACAAACAAACAAAAAATAAATAAATAATCGCCAGAAAACGAAGCAATTTTCTACTAAGGTGCGAGAAACTGTTATTTGTAATGTGCATTCGCAAAGCGAGTAATTACTACGTTTTTGCTTTCATTAAATAGAAGATATTTTTGCGAATGGATTTTGTCCTATGCTTGTGGACTTAAAGATTGTTCCATATAAATCGAAGAAAACACAATTTTGTAAATAAATCGATCGATTCCGGAGCTGACTAAAGTACGTTTTGGTTTTCGCGCCGGATCGATTATCATGTAAATAAAAGAAAAAACCTAAGTTACTGAATATTATATTATGTGAAGTCGAGAAAATCGTCACAAATAAATATAAGGAACTGTAGCTATTATTCTTCTCATTATATATATTCATCTCATTGAATCCGCTCTCTGGTTGCAATTAATATTTATTTGAACTCGTTTGCAAAAACGCAAAGCTATTTGTAAATTTATAAATTGGTTGGACAATTTTGATGTTACTGCAATTAGTATTAAAATTGCAATATTATTAATATAATATATTTGCTTTTAGATTAGAGATTAAAGACAATCGGATTGTAAACTTTATATTCTCACAGAAAAAACGCAGTTTTCTCTTGACTCAAGTGACTCGGAGGAGAGTGACTCTCCTGAGTTAAGACCATCGACCATCAACTCTCACAAGATATATGTTACTATCCTACTACTCAAATGTAAGCTGCGTTCGAAAGAACGTCTGTGATTGGTTGACTCGCTTAATACTTGAAGTTTTTTTTTTCTTTTTATCTGCGCATAACCGGATGCGCTTCTGCATTTTAGAGGGCGTAAGTTGCAAACGGCTCAAAATGGCGTACTATCGAGAGCGAGGTGTGGTTGATTCGCACAGAGACATTCTCTCCTGCCCAGACAGTAAAGATCACGGCGTACCTCATCCTCAAACTCCGATCATCCCGACCTACGCAAAGCGATCAAATAATTTTTTTAGACGCAAGTCGACGTTCCAGATGTGTTCACGGTGTTACAAGTACTCTCAACGGAGCGATCGAGCGCGATGTAGAAAAGGTGCGACCAGGGTACGTGACACGCAAATAAACAATGAAAAGAGAGAAAAACTTTTCGAGTTTCTGTCGAGAACGCCGATACGACGAACTTGGCTCATAAAATACCTCTAACAAGTAAATGAATCACTTTTGATTATTACAATCTAGTCTTTTTCTCAAAACAATAAAATTGCGAAATCAATTGTTATTGTGTTGAAAGTATATTTGATAATGCTATTGACGATCAATTCCCGAGATATTTTGGTTCCTTACTCCTCCATCATTTGCGTGTCAGAGACCTCTCGTTTTCTATTCCTTTTTAGTATTCGCGAACTATGCGGTTGGTACGGGAGGCAAGTTGCTTAGATAACGACGAAACTTGCGTCTCTTCTCGTTGCAACATGTACCCGAGCGAGTAAACGCGTACAAAGCGTTTGCAATTAGAGAGTGCAGCCAAATCGAGTTCTTTTTCCGTTCCTGCTGTTCCCGTACCTTTGTCTCCTAAAAACTTGTTTTGGCTATCCACCAAGTGAACGAGTTTTTTTACTCATGAGGTAAGACGTAAAAAAACATACACTCCGCGAGTATAAATAAACAGATTTTACATCACGTATCCTTGATACACAACACAAGAGATAATATGCGCTCAGGGAGGAAATTTATTCGCAAAATTTGTTTTTTTTAAGGATCGGCGTCGCAACAATCGCGAAAGGTGTGCGTGCGTGTGTGTGTGTGCGCTGCGAAATTTGCGCGGCGTGGTGTGTCGCCGCGCGAATAGGAAGAACAATCGACAAGTTCTGACTATGATCGGCGAGGGACGAAATGATTGCCACGAATGGCGCCATGTACACCGGCAGCCATTGCGTAAAGCAAAACCTCACGCGCCCTTCGGATTTGTTTCTCCACATCCGTCGTAATTAGATCGCGCGGACGAAAGCGATTAGCTCACGCGAACTGTGTAGAAAGGAAAAAGACACCGAGTGGCGAAGGGACATTTCGGCGAAGAAACGATCTCACGAAAGATTTGCGCGTAGACCGAGATCGCCGAGAAAAAGAAAGAACGAGGAGAAAAGAAAGATTTTGTGCGCGTTGTAAGTTTTCGAGTCGCGCGTCATAGAGAGAGAGAGAAAGAGAAAGAGAGACAGACGTGCATGTATGGTTGCACGATATGTAATAATGAACCATCTATAGCGCATCACGGCATTGCACGGGATTTAATACCAGTTGACGTTGCAACGTCCTTCCGCCAGCGGACTATTTGCCGTAATCGTGAAATTCCTAGAAGATCCGAAGCCTCGTGCGGAGAATCCGACAAGAGAGATCGCGCAACCTTTCGAAATTATACATATATATATCTATCGTCGCGATCGTTTTCGCAGGACTGTTGATGACGAGTAGTCGACCAACACGTCACGCATCGCACTACACGAAAACCGACTAAATATCTTGGTTTTTCGACGCAAAAAAACTCCAATAGAGACAACGCAAAGCGAAGAGCCAGGTGGCAAGGTAGCACAAATATACTACTTGGACTCATACACACACACACGTACAAACACATGTGCTCACCCGCGCGATTTAGATACATACACACACCCTTACTCGTCGAATACTCGCAACATTCAATCGATCGGTTTTGAATCAGCCATGTCGAGCAACTATGTCGCAAATAGACAATATGGAACAATCGCGGAAAGTGATTGTTCCGAATGATGACCAATTAATTTTAACTTGACGAAGACGATGAGAGTTCATTCTTTTGCATCGCAAGTTCGAAACAATTAATGTGATTAGCTAGTCGTACAAACGTTCAAAGAAACCAAGAAAAAAATACAAAAAATCGTATAAATCTCCGCACGAAGCAATTTGTTGTATACACGAAATTAGGTTATCGTTGTGCCTGGTCATACCTGGCCATACCATGACCGTACCATAGTCGGGAACAATGGCCAGTGACTCGCGTCTTTAGATAATCCGCGAGAGTATTCGGAACAAAGAATCCTACGTGACAATTTTACAATCGAGACTTTGGTCTCGTCAGAGTTCGCGTGTCTGAAAAAAAAAAAAATTAACAGCACCACCAAACAAAAGAAAAAATTTTCTAGATCTGAAATAACATAGTGATGCAGTGGTGTCTTTTGTCGTGCAGTGTGATGTCATATCTGACGTCTTTCTCTCTTTCTCTCTTGGCAGTTACGATTTAAATAAAAATGGTGTAACCGAGTTCTCACAAGAGAGTGAACAGCGAGGAAAAAAAAGAGATTCCACAAGTGAAATGTCGAGGAAATTCTACTGACTATGTGCACGGAAAATCGTCGTACGAAACTAACGAACAATCTCGGTTAATAAAGATATTTTGTTTATATCTGAAGTAATAATGAGACACGCGAGTCGGAAACTCGACATCACGTTAAATACATAGTCGTTCTGTTTTTTTTTTCCCTAGGGATAAAAGTTATAAGTTTTTTACACACACACGCGTAAGAGCAACGCGGAAAACTTATTGATTTCGCAAAAATTTAAATGCTACATACATATTTTTATAACAACCGAATCTAAAGTGACTGTGAAATAGTAGCAAAAGTTAATCTAAGGGACTGGGTCAGCGATACTTCGCTGTCTTTTAAATAACAGAAAGACTATTGACCGTTGGTTTCTAAACGACGCTTTTACAGTGTACAATAAAGATTCTAACATTACACCGTATTCTTTGTCTCGTCGTTTACTACGAGTGTCGGTGCTAGCACGGAGCAGCGAACGGCCTATTGTTGTTTAGGCCTCTCGACAATGTTCTAATTGTCTGTACGACGGTGTGTAGCACAGTGTTGTAGACGGTTATAGATAGCGCTGCTAGAGAACCTCGAAAAAAGGAAATTACGAAAGGTGGATCAGTGCCGGCATAACTGCGACAACGCCGTGGTGTATTTCATATGGAATTCGATGGAGAGAAGAAAGTATTGACGAGAAATGTCCTGTTGTTGTACAACAGTCGTGTCGTGAGAGGAGAAAGTGGAAAAGGAGGAGAGAGAGGCTCGGCAACATCCGAGATACAGGAAGCGTGAAGAAGGATACAATTTGACGCACCGCCGCTGATCAATTACGAACGTAACGATAATGACCAGGTGCGCAAAAATAAGATCGTCTTTGTTGAATTGCCAGATGTTGGTTTAAGATTGCTCACGTCAATATCAACAAGTTAAAACCGACGTGTAATGTCAAAATTTTTTTTCTAGTTTTGCATTGATCGCAAATTGACAATGTTTCCGAGTCTTGGAAACCAAAGAGCAAGATCTTTCAAACACTTCTGCCATTTTAATGCACTTGCGCAACTTGATTTGTGAACATAAAGATCCATCGTGTCGAAAACCGTCGAATTGTGCGACGGTCGCCATTGTGCGATACAAGTTAGTCTCGTAGTCCCAACGAGGGAGAAAATTAAAAACTGGTTGATCGAGAACTGACTTTAAATTGAAAATTTTCGCGAACCAATCAAACTTGAAATTTGTAAAATGCGCGTAGCAGTCTGAACTGATGATAAACTCGGAAAAAGTGCCTTCTTGTGCAAAAATTGTTATTTCGCTTAATTTTAAAATGGCTGACTTGTTTGTAGAATTGAAGTTTTAAGCTTTGTATTGCTTTTAATAACTCCTAATTTATTTTAACATGTACTGACTCTTATTTCATTCAAATTACAGAAGTTCTGACTTAGCGAATTTTTTGAATGGTAGTCATGAATCTTGCTTGGATCGTCTTAAGTTTATCTTCAAATGCTCTGAAATCAGACGCAGTTGTCTAATCAGCAAAATAATTGACTATCGCTTCGCTTTTAGCCGCGCGTTACGCGTTCTGCAGGTCATTTAAGACGATCTTAAATATAAAAAGAGGCAACATCTCAGTTGAAACTCAACTCTTCGGATTGTCCCCGTGACTCAACTGTTCTCTTGACTCAACTCTTCCCTTTTCTCACTCTTTGGCACGAGTTGCGCGACAAATACAGCACATACCCTTTATTCTCACGCCTCCCTTGTATTCTCCTACTCTTTGGCAAGAGTATACAAAACGATATTGCGCATACAAAGGCTGCGTGATTCTGACACGCGATTGGCGTGCGAATGTTTGTACTAGTCGGTAGTGGGGTACCAGGACGGTAGGAATGTGAACTAAAAGAGTCGTAAGAATAAAGGAAATATGCTGTAACCGACAATCACGTGAAATGAAAGAAGCTGACGAAGATATGATACGAAATGGTAACATAAGAAGAAAAGTTGACTCATCAAAACTAAACTGGTGTCACATCGCGCAATCACGTTCATGCTGCGATAAGCTTTCCTTGAATTGATGTCTTTAAACTTTCGCGCGAGAAATCGATACATACTATGTTCGTTGTGTAGACGAAGAGCGCGCGTTGGATTGGCTGCGCTACTGCGCAGCTGCGTGTCTCGTTGCTACACGAAGAATCTGTGGCTTGCACGGGCCACACTTCTTGAGGATCAACTTATCGTAGCAAGAACGAAAGTTCTCAGGTTAAAGATTCTGCAAACTACTATTTAATTAACTTACAGAATATTACTTTGTTGTTAATAAGTTGTTAGAATGTGCAACTTGTTATTATCACCATTACTTCTAGGTTTACAGCATATTTTTTTAAACAACTGTGCATTGTTATAGGAAGATGGTGTACAATTGTAGTGTTCTTCTTAAGCAAAATGGAACGTTTTTGAAGTTATGGGAATATTGAAAGTGATTGAGCTCTTTTGTAACCTTTCGAGATTGAGCTAAGTCGTGCAACACGCGATATCCTTTTTCGGGGTGAATCGCACGCGATTCTGCCAGAATTGTTCAATCGCGTTTTGGAAATCAAAAGATTCTCAAAATGTGACGCTCGCGTGCGATTCAGCG
>QVOA01000776.1:0-20138 GCA_014825685.1 Pseudomyrmex cubaensis
AATGGTTGTAGAGTGAGGAGAGGGGCGATGCGCAGAACGGACGAATTTCCGTCGGTCCGCGGACCTTTCTCTCAATGAACAGACTATAGGCCATTGACGTATGGGCTCAGGGCTGACGTTTATAGTCCGAGAGCCACAAATGCACCAGATCTTGTCTATAACCTTCATTTCGCTGTGATTCGTTACTTTATTTATGTGTAAGAATTCATCTAGTAAATAACATCGAGCATATTATGGCATCTCAAAATACCTTCGGAACACCAAAAACCACGACAGGTATGATAAAAGAATAAAAAATATAAAATAAAACTATTTTTATATATTTTTTATTTTAAGTTAGAGAGAGTTGTTACAAAGTAATTCTTGTGGCTTTGTGTGATATATTAATTATATTAATGTGTTTAATTGTGACTTTTTGTTTTAATGTCTGCATAAGGAATTACTGGCTTGAGTTTTGGTCAAACACCAATTACCATGGCTGCTGGAACTGGTTTCAGTCTTGGTAGTGCATTGACTACAACAACAACATCCATATCTACAGCATCAAGTCTCCAGAGTTTCACAAATCTCACAAGTAGTATGACACCTGTGTCAGCTCCTGGACTTGCTTTTAGTGCTGGAACAGCATCTGCAACTTCTGCAAACACAGGTTTCTCTCTCACACCAGCTACAACAGGAGGTTTTGCATTTGGTAGTGCTAGCACATCAAAACCTGTTACTGGTACAAGCTGAGTTTTTGTGCAAGAATTTGTCTTGTTTTTTCTGCTTTATACAATATGAAAAAAGAGTATGAACATGTGTGACATATTTACAAGGATCCACTGGATTGGCATTTGGTACTCCAAATGCTTTGGCTACTGGGTTTGGTCTCAGTGGCACAGTCCCAACTACAACATCAGCAGCAACGAGTGTTTCTAGCTTTAATCTTCCTACGAGTACAGCTCCAGCATCTGTAACACCGGGACTCTCGTTTGACACATCAAAAACAGGCGCTACTACAACTGCGAGTACAGGATTTTCTCTCGCGACGACTACAGCAACGGGAGGCTTCAGTTTTGGAGTTGGAACTTCGGCGACTACTACCGCCGGATTTTCTTTAGGTAAAACAACTTCGACCGTTATTCCAACGAGTTTGACAGCTCCTTCTACTCATACTTCTTTGGGAACTACCACCACGTAAGTACAGTTTTATCGTTTAAAGAAATTTATAATAGAACTTTAATTATGACAATATAAATTTTTCTATCGTTATATTATAGTGTTAGTTCCGCAACTGGTGTACAACCAGGAGCTATTAATTTCTGTCAGCTTGAAGAATCGATTAACAAGTGGACATTGGAATTAGAAGAACAAGAGAAAGTATTCGTGAATCAAGCGTCGCAGATTAACGCTTGGGATAAATTATTGATAACAAACGGAGAAAAGATAGTCATTTTAAATCAAGAAGTTGAAAGAGTGAAAATCGAGCAACAACAACTGGAACATGAACTGGACTATGTTGTGAGTTACATAAAATAAAAACTAATCTTTCAAGTGAACCGAATAATCGCATTTTTTTTTTTTTTTTTTAGGTTGGACAGCAGAAAGAGTTGGAGGAATGTTTAGTGCTGTTAGAAAAGGAACTGGCGTCTCTTTCCGTGTCGGATTCCGATCGGGAATACACGTATCGCTTGGCCGAGAATCTTGACACCCAATTGAAACGTATGTCGGAAGATGTGAAAGAAATAATCGAACACTTGAACGAAGCGAATCGCGCACAGGATTCGAGTGATCCTATCGTTCAAATCGGAAAGATCTTGAATGCGCATATGAACAGTTTGCAGTGGTTGGATCAACAGACCGCTCTGTTGAGTCAGAAAATACAATTGATCGATCAGATGCATCAAAATTTTCGACAAGAGAGTGAACAGAACTTACATTTAGCGTATAATTAATCATCGATTTTATATTTGAACTTGTAAAAGTTACTTTTCTGAATGGAGTATATAATTAATTTGTTTAATTGGTAGTGTGTGACTGAAATAACAATGAAAAATTGAAAAAAAACGTAAGAAATATATTTCAACATTTCGGTAAATATTATTTATAGTCTATATACACATGACTCAGGTTTGTTCATATTTCTTAAGAAACAATGGCTGGTACAAAGTAGTGCATTCTAACATGTTCTCCAACATCCAAAGTCAATTTTACCATCTTGTTTTCTAATATATTACACTTAACACTATCTGGATGAAGAATATCCCAACCCAGGAACATTGCGAGTTTTTTTGTGCTTACAGTCGCGGATATATCACTGGCTTCCTCTTCTTCTCTACTTTCCCACACTTGTAACTCCTTAAAATGAGTAGACACTGTAGCAAGATCGATTTCAGCTTTTATCACTAGTGCACCTGTTTTATTTGCGATTAATGTTATTTGAGTGCTCATATTCTTTATTCTCTCCACAATGTGTCGTAGACGCTTGAGTTGTGGCACTTCTACGGATATCTGTAAATAGAATTTGTATTAAGACTATGCAAAATTTACACAAATATTTCAGTATCCATGTATGTACCTACATCGAACTCAGAAATATCTGGCATTTTGTGTTCTGACCATTCTTTACGCGGTATGAGTCTCACCGGCACATCGTGCACACATTGCCGCGATTCGACAGCTAGAGAAGATAAATCAATGTCAAACGTCAAACAAGGCTGCCGTTTGTTTGTCAATTTAATCTTCACACTCTTCGCCATCACCCTGAGACTATTCAGACTTCTGGCAAACATTGAGGCATCGAATTCCAAGTAAATTTCATTCTCCTCCTGCGTCACTCCGCTCATTAGATACTCCGTGAAGAAGTATCGCTGGGAGAGCACGGCCCAGAGCACGGGTATCCGTTCGTCACCGACGTTGAAACACACCTCGTCCGGTGTCAATCGCAAAACGCAATATTTTGCCATTCGGGATATAGTAGTAACGATACCTAAAGCAACGAGTTCTGATGAATGAAACAAAGTGTCGAAGTCGACTGTAGAAGTCGACACTCGAGTACATAACGCAAAACGAATAGATAAAAAATTGTGAAATATCATTGACATATGACATTCTAAATCAATAACAAGGTTAGAAACACAAAAGTTTAATTTTACTAGTAAAATCCCGCATAGAACCCGCATCCACCATTCTGCATTTAAACTTCATCTCGGTTGGATCATGTATTTATTGTTGACATATATGTGATGATCAAACGTCATTATAAACTATGAAATTGGCGCGGAAAGTCTCGCCGGCGCAGCTGCGCGTGCGATTGTTGTGTGAAGTGTTTGTACATTGTGTTAATCTAAATTTATATTAATAGTGAAAAGATCTTAATCCACACATATATATATATATATATATATCTCGGCGCCTGTTAATTAAATTTTAATTTAATTGCAAAATATTTGAAAAATAATCTTTAGTGTGTTATATATATATGATAATAAAAGATATTGTCGATAATGAAGGACGCGTGACTAATATAAATATATCGACAGTACATAATAAGTATCAATAATCTCTGTCACATTTCCGATTGAATATATTATCTGATTTGTTGCGAACGTCGAAAAACACATTTTTAATTTTTATAAGTTAATTCAATATTACATTTACTATTAAATAAATATAATAATTAGTAATATTTTTTAATTTTGCGTTATGTTTCACTTTTATCTGTCGAGCAGGCTACGATTGCACGAATCATGAAAGAATCCCTAATAGAAACTGCCCTGAAAAATATCGAGTGCAAGTAAACGCAACTTTGCAGATGGATGTTGGGCGAGTGACTAAATGTTTTTCGAGATAAAACAGAAAATCTTCTGTTTGCATCATTAGCCGGAAGTGAAGGCGGGATGCGTGACGTCTAGTGTATTATCTCCGGTGTATGTCAGAAAAGTTACCCCGCGCGCGACAGCGTGCGGCTCGAAGTAAACAGTTCGCCGTGTCTCGTGCCCGGGTAGCCTGTCAAACACGTCGGGATCGGTGCGTCACAAACAGTTAACGCGATCGATCGGCGCGAGTTCGTGACGGATTTTGGTTACGATAATCGAATTTACACTTTCGACAGGGAAACGCCGACGAAGTGCCTGAGGATCGCGAATTCGTGTTTCTGTTGTTTGAGGGTAGAAGGACGCCAGCCATATTGTTTAAATTACCTGAACGTTTGCCGCTGTCACATCCCGGCGTCGATGTTTGTCCCGAAAGGATGCAGTGATTGAAACAAATATGCTCTTCGTTAAAAGGAAGTAAGTCCGCAAAATACGTCTTTCTTTCTCACAGTTTCGAAAGATCGCGTCTCCGAGTTCACGAACCTTCGTTCTTTCAATCATTTTTTTTTCTTTAATTTTTTTTATTTTGAATAAATTTTGCGTTTGTAAAGTGAAAATGTTCAAAGGAAATAATAGAGAGAAGCGCGCAAAATGCAACTGAAGTGAAGAGATTGTTGGCTTGTTCTATTGTTTTTTGACAATGCGACAGATATATACGCACACATTGGCGGGAAAAATGGCGCGGTGAATGTTCACCCGAGAATTCTGAATCGTGAGAGATACAAAGGTTGTGTGCGCGGTTTTATTTCATTAAAACGCGAATAGCTTCTTTTTTCTGCGCGAGCGACCAAACGATGCATCTCGGAAATATCAAAAAAATGTAATGATAAATAATATTTTTTTATTTATTATAGTTAAGAAACAATATATGTATTGTATTAATATCAGTATCTTTTCAAATTGATTACAATTTATAGTATCATTTTTACATCATATATGTATATAAAATAGATGTCTATAACACACGAAGAATAAAGGATGGCAATAACACTCAGATCTTGTTTTGAGGTAAATTCGGTATCGCTTGTCAATATGTTAGAAGTCTATTATTGATCGGTTGTTTGATTATCATTGTTATTGTTATGTAATATTTGTTTTCTAGTTTCCTTGAAATGATTTCTTCATTGAATTCTTATCTTGACAGATGTACAATACACAATTTACACGTGGTATCAAGTTTTATTGGCTTTTGTATGTAAATGTTAAGAAAAAATATTTCTTACAAAACAAAATGAAAAACTTATTCTATTGTTGAAAAATTTTATGAATTTTTATTCAATTTTGTTTTTTCTTAGAAATCCATGAATTTTTTAAAAACAAATATTAAAAAGAAATTAACTCTCACTAAATATTTATCTTAAAATCTTATTTTATGTATGTTTTCTTACACAGAGAAAACTTATAAAATTAATTTTTTATATATTCCATATAAAAACTTGTGATGTTCAATATTTTAATATTCAGTTTTTTTTACTATTCAATATTTTTTATATTCTAAATAAGTGTTTCTTTAAGTTTATTTTATTTTTTGTTTTTGCATCTTTTGTAAAGGTGTACTCTAAAACGTCTGATGCCATTTTGTTTTTGCGTTGACATTTAGATTTTTTTTATACTAGTTATTCGTTCTCATCGCTCTCATCTTTCTTATTCTTGTATCCGATAACCGGACGAAGTATAGAATAACCCGCAAGAAGCTTGACAAGAAAGGGGTCAACTTTCTTCTTTATAGGAGAGGAGAAACATTTCTTATGATTTTATAAAGTTTTTCATATTTTTTTTTATATGCAAAATATGTGAGAAAAATTTATAAATTCCACATACTAAAATCTTTGAAAATAGCCTCAATAATTTTAACATTTGTTTTGATATAAAACAAAAAAGATTGTAATTATAATTGTTTTTATCGACAAATCGATATTGCATTATATGTAAACATTCTCCGCGAGATAGCTGTCAGAGATTTGACTTTTGTAAAGAAATCAATTCCGCACTAGCGATTGCATCGCATATCTTGTGGCGCGCTTTTATTTCTACCGCGCGCATGTTGTGTTCATTCAAGGCGGGGCCAGCCGTCAACAAAGCCCGGTTCTTCTTCTTCGTCCCGGGGAACCGCATTGCGCGCTTCCACTTATCAATATTAAGTTGCCCGTTGAGAGATAGGGTGACGTCAACTCACTGGGTTTCCAGTGCCCTATATGGCAACCGCCTGATGAGAGACGCAGAACGCGCGCCGCAAGTCTCTTTTCGTGGCCGCGAGAATATATCGCGGCACACACGACCCTGTGTGTGCGCACTCGATTATTTACCGCCCCGATATATCCGTACCCTTCTCGTGTGTATTCTGTACATCTCCCACGTCCCGCTTCTCTCTTTCTTTCTCTTTTGTCTATTCATGCGTTTCGCACTCCGTAATTTGCGCAGTATGATTCGGAGATCATATTCTTTTAAACTTTCCACTCATGCTTCCTCTCTGCGCAACAGATCCAAGGACACCCGTGTCGTTGTAACGACAATTTTATCGTACAAATAGTTTTTTGTGATGTAAACTTTGTAAACGGATAAAGAATTAAAACAGTTGTGAAAAAACGACGGATATATCGAAAACGATTGGCTTTGGAATTAAAAATAAATCAAACAAAAGTTCGAAAATTGTCAACCAATTAATTATAAAATTATTTGAGTCGTGAAACATAACTGTGTTTCTTGCGCGCGTTATCTGCGCAGTGTAGATGAAACGATCAGCAGACTGACCTCGTTGTAGCCGACGACGTTGGCGGTCATCTCGCTCGCTCGCGCGCGCGCGGAAACAAATAAGAGACAGCTGCCCCGTACGCAGGAACACAGACGACGGCGACAAACTCTCCCGGTCGGCCCCATCTCTTTTACCCGTTGTGGATACGTTGCTATTCACGGACAGCTCGAGAGTGTAGCGTAGCAGGGAGATCGACACCCGGCGCGCGGACGCATGTGGCTCTTTAAGCTTGTACGCGGGCCCGATGTACAACAGAGCGTATGAATAATGTTCTGCATAAGTTCGTAAGGATACCTCGCAACAATCGATGATTATGCTATTTGGGGTATTTACATATATATATATATATATATATATATATATATTTACTTGGTGAACAAATGTCAAAGAATATATTTAAATACTTGATCATTTGAATGTGACGGTGTGTTTTCCTATTTACGTACAGATTTTCAATGACATTTTGTTTGTCAGTTTAATTCACATGTTTGCTGTGAGACGTTTTCTTCTGGCTTATGTAGAAAATTGTTTCTTCTTCTCTCGACGAAGAAATCTCAATTCTGTTTCAACAGTTTTATTTAGCATTTTATCTGTAAAATAAAATAAAATAAATCCAAAAGTACGTTGAGCAAAACAGCAAAATGTGAACCAGTGCAGGATAATTTGCAATAATTAACAATTAAATTGAACAAAACGTTTTGACTATTTATTGTAGTCTTCTTCAGTTGTACACAAATTTAATATAAAAGATGTTTAGTATAAAACAAGAAAAGTCAGAGAACATAATTGTCACACAGTCATCACATTACGTGACTGTGTGACAATTTACGTCAATATTAAAAGAGAATATTGTCTTGTTGTTGTCGTGGTTTTGTGTGTTGACTGTAAAATAAAATAAATCTTTCTGCGAGTATCAAGCTTATAAAACTTTTTTTCTTTGTGTTACGGTTTTTCGAGAGTAAAAAAAATAATAATTTGGAAGACGCGCGGTTTTTACGGACACGGCAATGTCACAGACGATTATCCAGGGGAAGTCGACGGAATATATTTTTTCGTCGAAAGAAGTGACCGCTGACGGTTCTCAGCTGTGAGAGGCTGGACTCGCTGCGACTCTTCTTTTTAACCGATTTGAGAACCCGGAAGGTCGGCGCGGTTGCTTCAACAGAAAAAAACCTGTCCGTATCACGCGGAACGACCTGCACATATCCACGTATCATCACAAGCCCGTGTACCTGTGCGCGTCGATCTTCTTCGCTCCTTCCCGCCCTCTCTCGCGTTTCAACGACGACGACGACGACGACGTCTCTCTTCTCAGAATCGGCCACGGAATGAGAATGTTACTCGCCCGGGTTGCGCGCGCGGTTGCATTCTCTCTCGCGGTCTCGGTACAGGTCGCGCAGGAAGTTCTTTCTTCCAGATTTTGCATATTCTTTCAACTTCAACATATGCCGCTCTCAATTTCCAAGCCGGCTTCTCGAAACAAGTCACGCGATGTCTCATGTCTTCGTTTTTTCAACTTCCAGATTTCCTCCGACCGTATATTAGCGCACCGAATTGTGGCGTATTCCGAATAAAGTTAACACCAGATATCTCGATATCGTCAAATAGATTTTAATGAACTATTTTAGTTTGATCATATATTTTTACTTCAAAAGTATTTAACAATATTTATGGTCATCTACAAGTTATCTATAAGTCATCTATAAGAAAGAATTCATTTTTGCGTCGAAATTCGGATCGAGTTTTTTTTATCTTCTCTAAGGTTTCTTCGAAGCGTGACCCAAAGAAAGATCCATGATGATCTCGCGCTATCGAAAAAGTAATTCTTTCGCCGCGGTTCGTCAAAGAGTCGATCAGTTCCCAGAACATACAAACGTTTTGATACCGCTCCGAGATCTTGCGGATATTTCGCGGCTCTTCCTCTTATTTTCTCGTCTTTCTCATGTTCTCCTTCCTCGTCGACGTTGCCGCAACCTCCTCACCTTTTCCTCTTCTTTTTTCTTCTTTTCACTTCTTCTCCTTTTTTCAATTCTCTTTCTTCTCATCTTCTCTTCTCTTCACTTATTTTTCCCGCTACACCTTCTTGCAAGTGAAACGAGACTTGAAATTTTATTCACACTGTGACAAATTACGTAAAATCTAACGCAACAATTTTAAAACATTATTAGAACTTTGACTCGCGCTGTAAATTATTCGAACATTAAAATTTTACTTTTTTCTCATTGTATTTCTCGGTAGTTTTGTCATTATTGTATCGAGTTCTGCAAAATGTTCATAAACAGACAGCTTTAACTTTTACACATTGAACACTCACGAGTTCGGAGGTATATATCGCTCTATTATTTTTTTTAGAGTTACCACATTGTTCTGAACTTTCAATTCTTCTACGCTTTCAACACAGCAAAGTTTAAAAGAAATATATAATTTTAAAAAAAAGTATCCATATTAATTACATATACGGAAAATTATATATGATTAGAAAAAAGAATGATGTAACTATTCAAAAATTCATACAAGTCATTAGAAAAACTTCGAGTGAAAAATATTAAAGCAATACATCTCATATAATCTAATATCTCTATACGAGTTATCCGGTTTTACTTAACTGTGAAAGTGGTGACAAGAATTACACAATTTTTCCGTGAGCTTTCTCATAGGTTTTCTCATTTCTTCCAGTTATCGATTATTATCAGAGACGGATCACAACCGCGTTCTATATCATCGTCTCTTTCTATTTGGTCATTTCTTGATGTATCTCCAGGGCACGGCACGCATTTAAAGCTCACAGGGAACGGAGATCTCTCCACATCACCCTGCGCACATCCACGAGTCGAGATCTCGTCCCCTCGTGCGCATTTTTTCTCTCTTCTCTCTCGCTTTCTCTCTCTCCTTTCCTCTTTCTCTTTTCTCCTTCCTTTCTGTTCCCTCTTGTTGGGGTCGTCGACGACCTTTTCCCCCAGCCCTCGCCACAGTACTCGTTAGACCGCCGCTCTGCTGAATACCTTCAGCCAGTTTGATCTGAACCGCTCGGAGAGACGGACGGCCGTGCGACACACACACACACACACACTCTTCTCGAGCCCCCTCGAGCGCTGCCGCGTGGTCCGCGTACCAAGCATCCTCTAAGATACATAGTGAGCGAGAAGATGCTCCGCGCGTGAACTCGTGTAGAAAAGTACCAAATTCTTTGTTTTCTTTCTGTGTTACCGTCGCGCTGTTATTCCGAGAAACGAATTGAACAACCGATCGACGATTTCAAGAGGGAATAGATACGGAAGGAAGGATCTTTCGTGGTCTTCCTTGCTTGCAGAGGTCGTCTCTTTCGTGAAAACCGATGTGACGCTAGAAAACGATAGATAGGAAAGGAGAACGTAAACATGGCCGTGTAACAGAGAGAAGCCTCACACACGCACACACACTCTCTCTCTCTCTTTCTTTTCTCTTTCTCTCTTTTCTCTCTCTCTCTGTCTCGGGCGTCTCTCGCATTATTTAGGCGGTAACTTCGTCTGAAGACGGAGACGCCGGGACGCGATGAACCGCGTGCGTGCATCGCGTGTGAATGGCAGCGCTCGTCGTAAGTAAGAAGTGTTCGCGCGTCGTTCACGGGGAGAAAACGTTTTATTGTCGCAAGATCGTCGTCCGGTAACATTTTGTAATCGCGCCTCTTTATCAGTTCTCCCGCGTGTATTCGCCGTGCACTGTTTATAATGGATATGGTATCGAACACATTGGATATTTTCACGGGGACCAATAGATTGCCGATCAGCAATGCGGAAGTCACAAGTTATCAGTCGTCCTTTTATTCGCCACCGGCCACCGAGGCGTAAGTAGAGCAATCGCTCGTTTTCAGTGTTCACGTGTGGTTTTTTTTTTTATGAAATTTTTCTTTCAAACGCGCTCAAACGAATATTCACCGCTTTATATATACTTTTAAACTTTCAATTTATCTTTTTGTTTATTCATTTCTCTATGAATTTTTTAATTTTTTCTAAAATATAGTAAAAATATTTCAAAATATATTCTTTATGTTAAATTAAATACAACAGGTTTACTGTATTCAGTCGAGTGTTTTTTATTGGCAATAGTACATGAGGATGTAGAGTGGCGCAGCTACTTTATTTAACACCGGAAGTGCTGGAGCTTAATGTTTGATATCAAAGGATGCGGCGTTATCGCGAAGTAGATTGTGAGAAACCGCACGCGGCACATGAATTTATTTCTCATTAGTATCATGTGGTTCTTCGCAATGCTTCCATAAGTACTCGATGGGATTTGGGTTAAATACCTCGCGATAACAAGAAACGCAGGGCAGATAACGAGGTCATACTTGGTAACACGATTTTTAATGCATCTTTTCATATTATATTATATCTCAGCAAATATTTTTAGTTACTTTTGTGATTTGTTTATAATACAATAAAAGTTTTACGTAAGTTTTAATTTTGCATAATATTATTGAATTAATGTAGTTGCAGTGACTATGATTTCGCATTTTGACAATTAGAAAAATATTTGTAAGTAAAATGTCTATTAAATAGAACATTATAAATAAACTATTGTATTCAATAAAATGTTTTTGAAATTCGTTTCTCACGCAATTTGTAAGCCTATGATTAACATCTCTTAAATATACATTGTGTTAATAATTGTTTTATTATTATGTAAAACAATTGTTATTATTATTATATAAAACAATTACTATAATACGGTACGGAAAGCCGGAGATTCCAGGTTTGACTCCTGGCTGAGGAGTATTTTTTCGCAATATTTTAAAATTAGTTCGGGGGGCATACGGGGTCTTTCTTACATGAGATGCAAATATAGCATCTTGTAGGATTTTAATAATTGAAATTTTAATTAAAAAACTCACGTGTAAAATTTACATGTGAACACATATATTATATATATAAAAGCATATTTTGGCATAACATCCTGCAAAATGGCTCTTATGACCTATTCATATTTCTTAGTTTAGACTTTCAAAGTCTTAAGATTCTTTATTAATTATAATATTATCCTATGGATATTTAATGATATTACATACATTGTAACTTAGAAAATGCTTTCGCAGTTTCTACAATCCCGAAATACTTGAATATGTTTTTATCATAAATGTTTCTGATCGACTTAATTAATTTATTTCTTAACAAATTTTATCTTAAAAAACTACGATAAAAGTCATCCACTTTGCCGCAATTTTTCTCGGTTTTTAAGAGATTTATATTTTTAGTCACAAGTGTTTGATCGAATTTATTAAGAAATGCTTAATTACTACAATTTTTGCAACTATTTATTAGTATAAATGTTACTAGTATGTGACGAGGATTGCAGAAAAAATTTTTTGCTTCGCAATGTTCAGCAGTTCGGACGCGGTCGAAATTCTTTTTTCCTCGTAGAAAAGTTTGGAAAACTACAAATGGTGACTCACAAACGTTTTCCGGTTACATTCTATTCGAAAAAGAACTTGAAAAATGGTTGAAATATTTTCAATGCTAAAACAAGAAAAAATAATATTTTTTGGCGGTATAAAATTCGTGGGTATCTTTAGATAGAAAAGGAAAAGGAAACTCTGACAAGAGTCGAAACAAACAGGGAGAAGAGTCCGGACAAGTTTTTCATGGTAATGGACCCTTGTCCCGAGTTACGGCTATCGTGCGCTTTTCAAATGCTACACACATCAGAGTGTGCTCTAGGGCAAAAAGAAACGACGAGGCGACTATTCTTTTTCCGGCCGGTCAATTCGCGATGAAACAAAAGAGGGAGAAATAGAAAGAAAGGAGAAGACTTAAGCTAGCCTCGGAGATTTAAACCCGGTTCTTCAAGCTGATCCTGCTGGGAATTTTTGCATTGCTTATTTCGTTTAATTTGTACCTTCTCTCGGCCTGATCCGGTACGTCCTTTATTTCGAATATTTCTTTTTGATTTTTTCATTCGCCTTTGCTCTGATGAGATACTATTACAAATCGCTACTACATTTCACTTCTCGCGGCTTCTCTTTCTCGTTTGCCAGAAATAATCAGTTAAATAATTTTGTAAACTGTACACGTTCGCCTGTGTATATTGTCCGGCCGGCTACAACATATCTTTATTAGAGAATAAAATTGTTATAGATCTGATATATATAATCTCTTTGACAATAAAAAACTTTTCTCGTCATCAATGTAGTTTGCTTTTGTTTCGATTTATTTATAAAAACTGTGTGTAGAGAAAAATTGTAGGCTTCTATTACGTAAGAACAGTTGTGCGTATTATAGAGGAGGACACGCGTCTCGTCGGTTCAAGGCTTAAGTTAAAGGTTCAAAATCTCGTGCGAACAAATTACTTGGCAACAACAGCCGTTAATAACTGGACGTTCCAGTGTTTCGCACAACTTTGTCAAAATCTCAGAAAAAGATCTCGTTAAATTTACAACCGAGTAAAAAATATTCGGAGAGGTCGTGTATTAGCATAGGCTATCGTAAAAACAACGTATGGAAGGATTCTCGAGTTTCGCAAATACGCGGGAAGGACGCATGAATGGTCGCTCATCGATGCGGGCGGAGTGGGATCGAGACGTGTTTCTGGGATCTGCTCGATCCTTCGTATAGATTTGCACGTGGCTGGAATTAAAGCTGTTGCCATGGGACGGGGATGTGGTCATTGATGTGGTCTTCATATTTATGATAATGAATCTAGGCTTCTCTCGTTCGAAAATTGAAAGCCGTTCGATCAGAGCGATTTACGTAATCGTTGAGCATAAAAACAGATTTATTCGAACGACTCTCTGTTTATGTGTTTTCGTTTAATTATTTTATATGGTCGCGATAAATAAAAATTGTTTTTTTTTCTCGAAAAATTAAAAAAATACTGTAAATAGAATTCTCGCCAATCGCACATTTCTAATTTTCACGCGCAGCGGGGTATCCGTATAAATAGACCAAGTATTATTGTATTCTCACATTGCGTGTGGTCTTTTCATCACGGAGGTCTATCCTCCGGCGATGATCTTTACGCGAGAACGAGAGTACATCCGTGAGATCCCGGAGAGTCCCTTGTCATTAAAATTGAAGTCGATACACGAAGGGACATGGTCCTTTAAGAAAAATAACGCGCGTGCGTTGTTGCATTAATCTAGCTCGGACGTTGCGATTAAATTTCTCAAGTTTTAGAATCAAATTTAAAGGCGAAACGAGCCGACGACGCGGTCTGGACACAGCTGCCGGTCGTTACCCTAAAACTGCACTGAATCGCGGCCAGTGTTTTGTACGAGGCGAGCCAGAAAAAGCCACCCCAAAAAATGTCAAATAACAAATTTCGAAGGGGGTTGTTGTGTTGCCGACGAGATTTCGCGACCAGGCCCCTTGAAGAGAGAGAGAGAGAGAGAAAAAAAAAGAGAGACTTCTTTCAAGATGGGACGGACCCGCGGCGGCCCTTTCGACTGCTCTCGCAGCCCGTTTCTTCTTTTCTCTTCATTATTTTCGATATCGATTTAGGGGCACGACGATGCTTGATCGGCGGGTTACGAGAGCGAACTTGATTTTCAGCATCTGGCTTTGTACGGGAACGCGCACCGTGAATAATCTCGTCTAGCGACCGCCGCCGGTATCACTTTTCGGAGATTAACAACGGGGCGTTTTGCGTTCGTCATGCTCGGTGCGAATTAAGTCATCGGAATATTCAACACAGAAGATAAATTTATCGCTATATTCAATAAAGAGACTTACATTGAATAATTTTCACTATTTAATATACTGACTGTGTACTTTAGTTTAAATTTTTTTATCTTTTTTTTATCTAAAAGGAAAAAACCAATGAGCCTGTTGTCCAGGTTAAAGGCGGACGTTCATTTATGATATGAAATAAGACTTCATATATTCTGGACGTTCCGATCGATATTTAATTGTTGATCATCTTCAGCACTGTTACAAAAAATAAAATTAAAATTAAAAATATCCGTTGAGAAAGAAAGCATGTTAAATTATACAAACATTTTTTTTATCGTTTAGTTTTTTTTATCTCTCATACGTTTCATCTAAAACTCTATTACGCAAGAGATCAAACTTGAATTATATTTGGTCAGAAATTTGCGCTTTTCTTTCTTCTCGGTGAACTACCTACCGCGTAACAACACACAAAAGATCGCGTTGTGTCTCAGACTGCGGAAGATGTAATCTAATCGGATCACAACGCACATGCACATGGCGTAATGTGCGCGAGCGCGCGGATCTTTTCGCACCGATGTTAGAAAATTCCCACGGTGAAATTAAAGATTCACGAGTGAAAATACCCATCGCACTTGTCATGGGAACGAGCACCGGGTGGCTCGTCTGATGTACAATCGCTTTGGCAATGAGTATCAGAGGGTAAAGGCGTAGTGGTAAGGCACACACCTCAACGAAGAGGAGAGGGATGAAGCGCGCTCGCGCACTTACGTTGCCGAGGGGCTTCCCGCCTTTTTTTTTTTCATCGCGTTTACGGTAGAGGGGTGATGAAATTTCCCTTCGTCTCGCAGACGCGCTCAGCTCACGTGTACTATGTGCTTGTGTGCTTGATGAACGCGATGGGGTAGATGCGCCCCAATGAATGACCGCGATTAATACATTGTTACGTGTATCTATGAAAAGTTTGACATATTTAGCGCGCGTATACGTACAATAAATTGAATTAAGTTATTAAATAAAAAATATAAACAGAAGATATTGTAAATCAATAATTTTACATTTTGATGTATTAATTTGGAATATATTATAATTGTTTTAAAAAACATAAATAAATATATATTATATATGTATATGTGTATACCTGAATATATTATCGCATACAATGGTGACGGAGATAAATCCTCTCTTGGTCATTTACTGGCAACCGCTTTTTTTATTAATGCATTTATTTTGGTCGTTTCTAACCGGCCACGATAAGATGACGTCGACAATAAATATAGAAAACTCTTGTTATTTACAAAATACGTAAGTAATTATTTACTAAGTATTTAATTTCTGATATATTGAACACGTAAAAGCGCTTAAAGTATCGACTTGTAAACCTATTTTTTTTGTTTGTTTGTTTTTTTTTTTGCGCAGTTCTACGAGAAAGAGAGAGGGGGAGAGAGAGAGAGGAAAAGAGGAAGGAAAAGAAAGAAAGAGAGCGATTATTGGCATTTACACGTGTACGTACGCACCGCGCCGCGCTGTACATGAGTCACACGGTCACGATGCAACATATAGATATGTATGTACGTGTCTTTACATGTGCATGCGTCATGTGAGAGCGGGTGCGCATGCTCGAGAGCGCGTTCTATTATGGGGAAGTTTGATGGAGCGAGTGCGAGGGCATCGAGGCAGGTGGTAGCCAGATGTCTTTCGGTAAAGACTTCCACCCCGATGTCGCTGGCTTGCCCGTATGTGCGCGGTACGGTCGCGTGTGTACAAGTACACGTGTAGGTAGAGACGCGGCGTATGTGCTTTACCTATACCCACCACTTACTCACTACCCCATGCTTGCGTGTTTGAACCGGCGCATAAATTCATCCTAGAAAGAATCTTATATCTCTTGGCCCCTTGGCTTCTCCAGCCGTGTGATGATCCTTCACGGATAGCGACCTCATTTTAAAATATATTTATGCTATACCGAACGTCCCATGTTGTTTCCTCGGAATCCTTGTCCGCGGGAATCTCCAGCGACCAGGAGATGGATCCGAATACTTCAATAAATGCCGTCTGATATCGCGTAACAAGTTGATATTGCGTAACACGTTCGATTTTGCAGCTCGTCTAGACGCAAATAATTCGATTGCTGAAAGCGATCGTTCTTTTAATGATAATTTAAAAAAATGTTATTTTAAGCATTTGACTCTCGATCGAAATTTCTTGATCTCGCTTTTGTTTTCAACAGTTTCGGTGAAGAAGTATTCACAGAATTCAAACAGCTCCGAACAGGTTCTTCTATGATGCCAATAACCTGATATTTATTCAAGCGCGCCAGACTCGCCTATTTTATGGTAGTGAAAGAAGAACAGGGGAAGGGGGGAAGTTGAATGGAAAGAAAGTTTGATTTCTTGAAATTTTTCTCTATGATCATGTGTGAGATTCCAGTGAATTTCCGGACAATAGAAGAATATCGCGTATACAGCTGTTTATATCTTGAAAACAGAATTAACCGTTGTTAATTATTATTAACGTATCCTGTAATTAGCGATAACTAATGACTTGTGTCTCTTTTCTTTCGTCAAAGAGATAATTTTACAGAGTGTCATTTGTTGATAAAGTTGAAGAAACGATATTTGCTCTGACCTGTGATTAGAATTTGTTTGACACTTTCTTTCCTTTCTCTCTCTCTCTCTCTCTCTATTTTCTTGCTTTTCAATTCTAATCATGCTAACGAGACAAGTTTTCTCTCGACCGTTTTTTTTATTTTTCTTTTAATCTTTATTCCGGTCGCTGAAAAAGATACTGTTCAAGTTGTTTTAAACCAAATAGACAACTGAAATATAATTAATTCGCCCCTTTCGCTACAACTATAATCGTCACAAAATGTTGTTCATATATTACCGATGACTGTAGTCGTTCGATATATTCTCGCTTAAATAAAATCGAAGATATGTATTTGACGATGTAACAATGATTTTAAATACACATGTGTGTTGTTTATGGCATATCATTTGGTTTTCTACTCTTCTTTTGTTTTTATTACTATAACCTGATGATAATTGTTACGCATTAGCGCGATAAATATACGTTTATGACACGGAGGTTCGTTCAGCAATAGCGGCCACTGACGGCCAGTTCCGTCGTAACGAAAAGGTTAAAAATAATTTTTAAATACTGTATAATAACAGTATGAAAATATTACTGAGACTCTTCTGCTTAATCGCATATTAATTTTACTTATCGCGTACAAAAGTGAACACAGAAGAGATTTAATTAGGATGATGCTTCTTTCTGCGTGTATAAATGACGCGGAATTTAAATGGTAAGAACTATTGCGCTTTTGAATAATCGTATTCGGGTGTGTATGACGACTTGTGTCATCGAACATGTTTTATGACGCCGATGTTTTGGGGATGGGAGACGGGAGGGGCACGCGTCGTCACGAGCACCGTATCTTAGCTGATCGCGGAGTGAGAGGGTGGGACTTGCTGGGGCAGCAGCTGACGCCCCGGCTATGTATGAACGAGCGCTCGCTTGGATCTATATAAGTATACACCTGGTCTCCCGGACACTGGAAATTGACGAAAGGATCAATTGTGTGTTCGCGTCGCACGCGACCAAAGCGACGGCGGGATATCTATTTGCGCTGACCTAATATTTTGTCCTGTTACGTACGCAGGAACATGTAACGGTGCGCGGTATACGTTTTGCAGCGACGTCGCACTCGAATTGATCTGCCAGATAAATGCTACGGCGATATCACTATATTCGCGATAGCGAGACACTCTTGGAAAAAAAAAGTGGAAAAACTCGTTCATGAAATACGAAGAACACGATAAGACGATGAAAAGAGAAGATAAAATAGAAATATTTTTTCATAACTAATTTAATTGCGGAGTTTTTCTTTATGAATTGTTTCCTGAAGCTTTATCTCGGTGATGGCATTATGATAGAAAATATTATACATGTACGAAGTAGTAACGATATATATAATGTTCCGATAGATTGAGTTTTAGGATTAGAATTTATTAAGACTCGGATAAAGAATTGTGAGAATTTACGAAGACGTGTCACCGCGATAATTTTGTTTTGTTCGAGTTTGTAAATTGCTGACGTCTGCCATATCGAGTCTCTTCTTACAATCACTCGAGGGAAAGCGCTTTGCGCGATGACCTTATTGTTGCGTGACGCGCAACAGGCGGAAGCAAGGAAGTAAAGGAAAGAAGGAAGAAGTAGCTGAGGGCGCCCGGTGTAAAATACGAACGGAAGAAACGCGGCACGAAAAAGAGGGGAAAGTTCGGAACTTTGGCAGATGTCCATACCTATACCTTTGGCACGCACGGCCGTGACTTCCTCTCCGGTTCTCACGGAAAGTCACAAATCGTCTTTATATTGTCTTTAATGTTTAGCGGCGTCCGTTTCGCAATTCTCGTTTCCCACACCTATTTGCCGCCCGAAAGGTTTACTTTCGCCGAACGTTTGCCGAGTCAATAAGCGGAAATGTGTGCTGTAGAAAACTACGTGCGAAATTATTTTAATATTTTTAACACTCAATCGACTGTATCTAAAAATAAATGTTTCGCTAACAGCGATTATCGAACGGAAGCTTATTAAGGGTTGAAAAAGTCTAGGCTTTCGGCTTCATTAGTTTTATTATGTCAAGTGTGTATTTTTTTACGTAAAACTTTTTCAAGAAATCCATTACTTTCGCCTGGTGACAATGAGACTTGCATGTCGTTCGCCTTCCTAGACAAGTACAGCAGCTGTTAGCGGCACCTGCTTCTGTTGTGTTGCTTCTTTGAATAAGAGTCTAAGTAAATCGAGTGCAAATACTCGATACGATTTAAATTATTGGAATATTTGAAGAACAAACCGTTTTTTGTTTCTTATAGATATTTCGTCATGTTTTCTATGTCTCAAAGAAATAATATCCTAAGCGCTAGCTGCTTAGAACAAGATGCTTTCTAGTCGTCTTTCGGAGAATTCGTTACCTGAATGGCATAACAATCAGTCCACATCCGGCATCGCGACAAGTGTAAATTTCTTTCTCTGTTTTGCAATTTTTTTTTTTATTACAAAACCTTTTACTATCTCACGAAGAATTTAAATTATTTCTTATTATCTAAATACAAGTTTTAGTTGCGTATGCAATAAAGTTTATCATTACTTCTTATCTCGCGAAACTTCTCATTCCTTCCTTTTACGCTTCGTTGTGTCTGTCTCTCTTTTTCGCTCCCTCTTTCTTCCCTCTTTTACGAAATTGATTAATAGGCGTCCGCCTTTGCTGCTAACTATGTGTGTACAATGTTGTCGAACAAGTATTCACGTGTCGTACACGGGACATGATTTGGATCCTCAATTATTATTGCGATTACTTTTTGAGAAACGACAGTTTAATTTGTAGTCGCGTAAATCACACAATTTAACTGTGCAGTTTAAAGTTCAAATAATTTATTTAAAAAATGTTTTCAAACATTTTAGCAAATGTTTAAAATTTGCTGTGTTTCAATATCTTTACATTTCCATTACATTTCCATTCTTCGCGTGTAGATTCTTTCATCTTGGAACAATAGCCGTCTCATTCACATAACAGAGCCGTTACTATGCCGATGTGTTTCCGCGAATGATAAAGATTGCGCAAAGAAAAAATTGCTTCGCACGCCACGCGCCTGAAGGATTTAAATTCAAGGATGATGCGACCGTTAGAGATTCTTCGACGAAGGCAAAAGGTATTTTACGTAACTCTCTTTTGCCAAGGACTCGCGCCTCATGTGCTAGTTTCGGCTATTTCTGTCTCGATGTCATTCTCATTAATAAAAATTAATGGAATGATTGCGAGTTGTCACGAAGATTTATCGCGTAGACAAAATATCTCTTTTTTTTTTTTTTTTTTTTTTTTTTTTTTTT
>QVOA01000777.1:0-29890 GCA_014825685.1 Pseudomyrmex cubaensis
ATTTAGATGAAAATATACTATGAATGACTAATGACTTTTTACAGTTTTTATACATTGGAATATAATCTAACACACGCATCGCGAAAAGTACTGTCAATGGTCTTGTAAGATACATTGACTGCTCAATCTTCAGTAAGTCAGAGAATGTGTCCGGACCAATATTTCCATCATCTCCGTAAATGTTTATGTACTCCTTCATGTTAGAAAATTCCTTCTCATATGAGGTATGTCGTATATAAGCCACAGTTAAATTTACAGACTTCTCTCGAGAAAGAAGTAAATCTGATGTTAAGCACAGTTTCAGAAGGTCGCAAGTATCACTATCGTGATTAATTTTGTGTTTTGCACAGAACCACACAGCCATGCAATGTGGACAGTGTTCGATTTGACCATTTAGGTTTTTGCAGACCAGACACATCCTTGGATAATAGAACATTTGTACCTCGTACGTTTTCAACCTCCGTTGCAATTTGCATATCACTTTCTCCTTGTAGCAACCTCATCATAATGTCCGTCCCTTGAGTTACGGATAATCTAGTCATGTAAGTTCCACGCACATATCGTATAGCTTTGCATAAATCTTTATGTTCCGACCAGTGTTTTTTCTGATGTTCGCGACTACAATAGATCATTCTGCACCCACTACACTGTTTCAAAACGACGTTATTATCGAATTTCTTGCAGATGTGACATACAGTTGTATAGAAAAATCTATTGTAAGTAGCATCGGCATTGTTTACCGAAGTATCCATTTGTGTTTAATATGATTATATGTGTGTGTTATTATGTTATTCAGAAAAATGTCCACTTAGAAAAGAACTGTAAATACTTGTTGATTCTATTGTACAAAGTATTGAACTAGTAACAGAAAGAACTATAACGAAAGAAGCAGAAGAAACTGCGCGAAAGTCATCATTTTAATATGCACACCAAACATGTACATACGTCACATTTCTTCAGTGTGCCAATTGGCTATTTAATAGGAAATTTTGGGATTTTACAACTCTTTATCCAACAGTCAATCTTCTAGTTCACACGCGCAAAAACTTTCGTTATATTAAAGTCAAGTATATCATTACCAATTAGCAAAAAGCCACATGTGCAAGAGATGAAAATAACACATTTTGAAGACGCGTTTAGGATAAAAAGAAAGTAAAATAAATATATGCGTATCGTGCGTTACTTCATTATAAATAATATCTAATGGTAAAATTAATGAATATCACTTGTTATTAACTACGTTCCGATGTTCACTGCCAGTAATAAAACTCTTCACGTCACGTGCGCTGTACATAGATTTCCAGTACTGGCAGCGAATATCGGAACGCAACCGTATATGTGTCAATGTTACATTCTATCTTTGTTTACATCTAATGAAGGATAAAGATAGAATGATGCAATAGCGTAGATAGTGCGCTCCCCGAACGCACCTTGGGTTCCGATAATTACTGCCATTACTAAAAATCTATACTTCACGTCACATGTACTATAGATCTCCAGTGCTGGCAGCGAAACACAGCCTACATTAAACAGAAAGTCAGTAAATCAGTGATTATATTTTTGTATTTATAAGTCACTTCAAGCCAAGTATTTTCGCGGTGACAAGAATACGCGCAATAAAATTTATAAACGTCAGAGATGGAGTCATCTTTGAGCTCTGATGTGACGTTAAAATGAATCGCACCGTATAGAATAACTGTTGTGGTTGTTTGAGGTTAAGTTTCTAAAGAAATCGTGCTAGACCGAAAGAGTTTTTCGTCATTTGACATTTCAAGCAGCTGACGGATCATATTTACGCAATAAGAAAAAACGATGGCGGGTTCAGCTCTTAGAAGACTTATGGCAGAATATAAACGTAAGAATTGACTTTATTAGTTTCTTAGTACGTTACGGTAGTTCGCTTAGCGATACTGTTACATGAAGTTTTCCTTGTTTTTTGCAACATTTTTCCTATGGAACATTAATATCTGGTCTACATGTGTACGTATGTCATGAACTTGCAGAGCTAACCTTGAATCCACCTGAGGGTATTATAGCCGGCCCGATTAACGAGGAAAACTTCTTTGAATGGGAGGCACTCATTACGTGAGTCTCTTTAATATTGTTTTTTTCAGAATATAATTTGATTGTGTCATGTTTTATTTGCTGTGCTTTATTTTGATGCATAATTTTATTAATCAGATTTATTACTGAACTTTACATTCTAATGCACTGTAATGTTAAATAATAATGTGAATAAACACCATTTATTTATGTATACATGTGGTTGAGATAAAACTTGTACTAATTTACCAATAATTGTTTAAATCCCAATCTTGATATTAGTGTTGAATTTTTAGTGGACCAGAAGGAACATGTTTTGAAGGTGGAGTGTTCCCAGCAAAGTTAATATTTCCTCCAGATTATCCATTGAGTCCTCCAAAGATGCAGTTCACCTGTGAGATGTTTCATCCTAACAGTAAGATTACGCAATATGATAAAATTTAGAAGTATAAGAGATCTCTGTTAAAATTGATACAATTGATTGTGTTTCTTCTCTTTTTACCTAGTATATGCAGATGGACGAGTTTGTATAAGTATATTACATGCTCCCGGTGATGATCCAATGGGTTACGAAAGCAGCGCGGAAAGATGGAGTCCAGTACAAAGTGTGGAAAAGATATTGTTGAGTGTGGTAAGTATGTTGGCAGAGCCGAATGACGAAAGTGGAGCTAATGTAGATGCCGCCAAGATGTGGCGAGAAGATCGCAGCGAATTTGAGAGAATAGCACAAAAGCTAGTGCGAAAGACTCTGGGTATTCCACCTTAGAGCAAAGTGATAAAATAAATTATGAAATAAAAAGGAAGAAAAAAAATATGACAACTGTTACGTTTATGCGACTGATTAGCGCTTTTCTGTGTAAAGTAATAAAATTTTTATCTGTGTAGCACATCAATCTTGTTAATTATTATTTCTCCTTCAACGTATTGTTGATTATTTATATATTAAACTTAGAAAAGATTCTGATTTCTTTGGTTTTTTCGACGTTACAAAAATCAGCGGATGTTAATCTCAAAAAATGTATTTTAGTTTCAACATTGCAGTACAAACATGGGTAATCAAATACGTATGCTGTTACCTCATACGCTTACATATACCATTCCATCGTGACAAACCGATAACGAAGGACAGGATTCACTTCTTATGTTTGGATGCGTGATTGACGCGTTTAAGTGTTAGCACTTAAAATTACCAACTGATCCCACGAATTACTCTACAGCGATGTTAAAGTAATTATCACATTTTTTTTCGCAGGTGTTGTGGTTTTACGTTATATAATCGCGTGTAAATTTACATCGGTGAGAACTTAATACTAATTAATCGACTAATATATTTGAATATATCCTTTTTCTTTGAAAAGAGGATATACATACAAATTAAAAATAATGATATTTATAATATTTTACAAAGATGTGTGTATTACGCGTGTATGTTTACAAAATAACAAGCGGAACAGTTATTTGTATTCTCTCACTGAAAATGTTTGTCAGAAAACTTATAATTTTTTATTAACAAAACAAGAAAACGAGCTAAACTCGCAGTCTGTTACTTCTACTGTTATTTCTACAGAATGATGGGCGTCGATCGAGAAATCGTCGACGCGCGATTGCAGTAGAAATCCTGGAACGTATATATTTATCGCATTATATGTACAAAATCAAAACATCCACAGCAGACGTCTGATTATCGTGCACATTCCACTCTGATAACAATCGAACTTGGTGACAAAAATGCGGGGTATCTCGCCTAAGCGACGTAATTCAAATGATCAAATGATTTCGTTAAAAAGAAAGTAATTGGATTTCAAGAAAGTTTTAAGAATAAAATTCTTTTCGAGAAGATTTTCCTACAGTGATTTAATTCGCGTTCTCTCAGATATTGGCGTCAAATTGCTTTACGCAAAACACCCCGCACGTTAGACTAGAATAAATCAATTAATACACTTTATATCGTATACGATAAGTGATCATTGCGATCAAATTGTGGATCTGACATCAAGGATCAAACAAGTCTATGTTTTAAAGTGATTATAGATTTTATTGAGTCCGTTCGTGTCTAGATTATACGCACAAAAAGCACAACTGAAGAGGTTTGTTTTTTGCGCCAATTCGGCAAAACTTGAATTATAAGTGACAAAAAACTTCACCTTTTTTTTTTTCGCTCTCTCCTTTCACACTCAAAACTTTAAAAAGTACACTCGCTTGTTCCTTGCTCACTTCATCTGTTCACTTTCTTCTTTTTTCTTGGATCAAACGTTAGAATAAATACAAAAAACTTCGCATGGTAATTGATATTTTATTAGTAAACAATACTGAAGTCCAACTAAAAAGAAAATGCGGTATTTGTGACTAGCATTCAGCAATTACTCATAAATAAGATTTTAATGTTAACTGGTTTGTACAGCCGAAGTACAACATCTCGTGGGTTTCTCTAAGTTTTTCAATCTCCTTGATACACATTTTACTATATCAAACAATTTGTTTTTTCTCGCAAACTTCTACTTTAAATATTTCTATCTCAAGGGGAACACACAAAAATTCATACAATACTAAACTTGTGTGTAAATTAAAACAGTTACAACAATACAAAACTTTGTACGTTCGACGCGAGATTACACAGATGTTGTACTCTGGATACAGCTGCATATACTTTGGCATACGAGAGAGGATGCAAATTTTGTTGCATTTACATTCTGTGCCAAGCGATTGTATCACCGATCTGGATGACCAACTTGGACTCTCGATCGGATCTCGGAACGAATTTTTACAAGCATTTCTCACAACCAGAATCGGAAAGCTTCTCGTTTTTTTTTTTTCGCGCTTATAATTATCCCGCAGATTTAAGCATTAAATATTTATTACTAGTTAGTCGGAGAACTGAGAGCAAGATTTATATACGCAACAGAGAGTGCCGGGATATTTATTCCTTACGCGAACATTCGATTCGTCTTAAAAAGTTTGTAAATGTGTTTCGCTCGACGCGAGACTGATTTTTAATCACTCGCACGTCCGTCCGTTTATCAGTAATATCACATTTCGCTGAAAGAAGTGTACATTCAAAAGCAATCGCACCTCGCCAGTGCCGACGATCACAAATGTTACAAATATACAAAAACATTTGACACGTACACTTCCCTAATTCACACGCAGTATTTGTGATCGACAATCGAAGACGGGGATTTGAGCTACTTGGACGAGTCTCGCTCGGACTGCGAACGTGTCGCGAATTATTAACAAATGCGAATTCGAAGTTTCTTATCTCATTTCAATGCCGATTGTTTTAGTCTAAAAAATAGCATGCTTCGATTTTGCTGCACGTTTGCGTGCGTGTTGCCACGCGTGTCTGACAAACGAGTATTATATCTTCAGTCTTGGACACGTCGCAGCCTTCGAGGGCTCCCGCTTGGCGCAGAACGCTGTGTGTTCTTACAATTAATTTTTAAAGCCAGTTGCACCAACTCTGGTTAACATTTCGATCGTATTGCATTATCTGCAATTAAATAAACAATTATTTTTTATTTACATATTATTGGCTAGAGCTACTATATCTGTTAGGAATAGCAATTAATCAAGATATTAATTACAATTTGAACTAAACGTTAAGATCTAAAATTGCACTAACATTAGCTTGACCGGCTCTTGATTAAAAACTATTTTGTAAAATATATATTTATAATTTATCAATTTAATTAACAAATAAGAGTTACCTTACTAAAATATTAAAACTAATTAAATTAATTAAAATTTAAACATATTTTAACATAATCGATTTAAATTATTTTAAATAACGTAAGTTAATTAACATTTATTATATTTAATGGAAACTCTTTTTCTATTTCTACTTCTAGTTAAGAATTGCTGTGTTTTTCTCTATCAATCAACCAAGTCTGTTGATGCAACTGACTCTTAAAACATAATCTTATTAAATAAGACACGCTCCATTATATAACAACTAGAATTTTTTCACAGACGAGGACGCAAGTCTCTCTCGCTCTCTCTCTCTCTCTCTCTTTCTCACGCGCTCTTTCTCTCTTTCTGTGTTTATTTTGTGTGTGTGTCTATGTGTAGTGCGCCCAACTTTTATATATATACACATATATATGTATATATATATGTATATATATGTATATGCCCACGTAAATATGTTCATTATAAAACCTTACTAATTCTGCTTTATATGTATACATATACCTCCTTCTGTGACTATGAGGTACTGTGCCATTATTAACTATATGCACATGCCTTACACATTCCACGAAGGACTTTCCTGGACGATCTCGTTAATATTAATAGTAATCGTGTAATTGTAAAATCTACCTGGTGGATATAAAATTTGTCCATGTATGCGTATACATGCGTTTGTGTAGTGCATGCGTATGTATGTGTGTATGTATGTGTGCGTGTCACTTTACCAAAGCGCAAAAATCGAATTCCAAACGACACACTTTCTGATTAAACCTACTTATATCCGCATATCATATGTGTATATACATACATACATACATACATATATATATATGTATGTATGTATATAAATTTCAAAAACTCAGTTAACGAATCACTTCTTGATGTCAATGTGGTATATATGAAAAAGAAAGCAGAAACAACAAAATTAGATTATAATTTACGTAAAACATATATCTTTTCTTACGACACTCGGCTACAAACTGAGAGGAAAGCTTACTTTTTGGAAGATCCAATACTAATGCCACGTTGTTAAGCTCTAGGTAACATCAAAAGATTGGTTGGAGTAAGTTTCCACTTCTCCAAAAAATTTTAAAAAGTTTGTGTTACTTCTTCATTTTTTTTCTCGAGAAAACATACATAGAACAATAAAATTCAAATAAAATCATTTGCAAAAAATTACACAATAAATACAAAAATAAATATTCAGTTCTGATATTCTCTCTATGTTTTAATTGATTTTTTCTCGACGAGTGTCTTGTTTACACGTGACTTAAAACTTCAAGTATAAAACCACAAATACTCTAAATGAAAATAAAAGTTATTATTGTAATATAATTTCACATAGCACCAGTCACTAATATGTTTCACTAGTTCCCGTTCAATTAAACATTAATTAGTTTTTAAAATTAGCTAGTCAAACGAACAAGAAATCAATGCAATGCTGAAGATTGTGCATTACATTTGTTTTTTTTTTATTTTTTTATTTTTTTTTATATAGCTAACCCTTTACATATTGCCAGAATTCCCTTTGGTTATATATATGTACATGTAAGAGCTTTTGTAATGGAGACCACTTTCACTGATTTCACGTGATCGATTCGTAAAAGTAGACCAAAAATTCTTGCAAAAATGTGTGTATGGCACGCACTGTTTTCAGATTTGTAGTATGATTGAACAACACAAGTTCCACAACAAAAAATCTTCTTGTTCTCGTAGAGGAAATAAGAATATTTTGTAAGTGTCGCAAACAACATTTAGATGATTCGCTAGTTCTGTCAAAAAGCGCAGAAAAAATCGATTGTCCTTTCTTCGATAATTTAATTAGGTCACTTAAAACACACATAGACACACAATAATAAATTGCAGTTCTAGATATACGGTACACACAAAATTTTCCTATCTTGGTTTGGTTTTTGCTTTGACATTTAACAATATTTGTTTTACGAATCGATACGCGTCGTCAAAATCAAAATCACAGGCGCAAAATTGTTAACTTTATATTATGTTATGTTGACGCTAGTAAAAGCTTAATTACATAAAAAAAATCGAAGTTTTAATAAACTGTAAGTAAACTTTCATAAAAAATTTAATTGATGCAAGTTACTGCAATAATTAATTAAGCCATTGAGATTATATAACAAAAAAATAACAAAATTAAATTGCACGTAGATAAAACTTTGATTATACAATGTGTACAAGTATAATAAAAAGATTCTCGTATTTAAGCAAAATAAAAACTATACTACAAAATAAATTATTGCACGCGTCAGTCAATCAAAGTCACAGACAAAATTCTGCGTTCAAACAGAACTTTACTCAAGTAACTATTGAATTTTTGAGCGTCAACAAGTTTAAACTAAACAAAAACTTCTGTTTTGTTAAAAATTCAATTAATCTGCGAATTAAATTCGCGTTAAAGTCGGTGCCGGCGTTCAACGCGAGTGTCTGTACAGGGAGCAGATTGGAAGAAAACGATCACACAGCTGTGCCTCACGAGAGGCCCTGCGGTGTGAAGCAGATCTTTTCGAGTTCACCGGTTGACGAGCTGACCGGTGACTCGGCTCGGTCATCTTGCTCGGCCGCGAGTTGCTCGCTGTAGTAATGCGGCGTGCTAAGATAGTCAATAAGCCGGCGAGGTAGCGGCAATGTTGGTATCAAATCCCTACGCACCATTTTCAGAATAACAAATCTGCAGGTATGCTGCAAACTTTGCACTTGCTTGAAACGCGATACTGGATGGAGCAGTTGCACTCGCATTGGACCCAAGACCGGTCGGCGGTGCAGGAAGAAGAGGTAGCGACCGCTACGTGAGTGCTCGACCGCGTTCTCAATGAAATCAACAATTGTGTGTGACTTGAACTTGGTGCAACTGCCAAAGCTGAAATTACCTGCCATCGAAAGAAACCAATTTAAAATAAACGTATTTAGAACACTTCGAAAAAATTTTTGTATATAATAAAACTTACCCTGATCATGTTCTATTCTTACGTGTCGCACGCAACTGTTGAGTCTGAACGACAAAGAGAAGATATAGTGATCATCGCTACTGTCCCGTACGATGAACGAGCCGTCCGGCTCATTGGACAATATTTTCTCCGCTGCTTCGCCGGATATGGGTCCCCAGTACCATCCGTACTGTGTTGGAAAAGAAATAGAGAGAAAGAATATTACTTCAAAATAGAATATATATGAATGTTTTCGACACTCAAGTCCATAAGAAAAACATCTTACATCCTTCACTTTCTCAATACTAGCGGCAAAGTCCATACTGGTATCCTCCACAGTCTCCTCTTCGGGTCGCGCGATGGACGGCGGGACTTGCTGTTGCACCGAGCTCGGAGACTCGCATTTGGGCGCCATTGCCGTGAGGGCTTCCTCCGCCTGTTCTACGCCCACTTGACTGTTACTCTTCGGTAGAGGTGGCAAAGCGCGTTTGAAAAACGGCAACTTCTGCGCGGACGGCTCCGTCTCAGACGTAGCGGTATTGTTATTGTTCGCATGTTGATCGGAATCGACGCTCTCCTCTTCTTCGACGATCTCTCCTTGCACGATGCTGTTACGTTTCTCCACAAAGTGATCCGGCGATCCCAGCCGTCGAAATCGAAAGATGTTGCAAAGCGTTTGCTTGAGATTCAATGAGAAATTACGCTGGCTCTTCTTCATTTTTTCCCGCTCGGATTCGCTCTTTTCCTTGTGCGATTCGTCGCGGGCTTTTTTGTGCCTGATACCGACGAACGCGTTCCTCTTGTGCTTTTTCGCATTATTGGAATTATTGTTGTGATTGTTATTATTGTTGTGATGATGAATCATCAGCCCGTTGCTGGTGCTCTTGTTGGACACCGGCGTGTCCGTGGACGAGTCTATGTGCGCGTTATTATTATACCTATTTATTAAATATCTCATTAGAGATTATTTATAGATATATTATAGATTATTTATAGATATACTGTTAAATCGCTATTACAACATCAATTTAGCAATAATGGAAAACATATTATATTGAAACGCGCGTAAAATTTAACCGCAAAACCTGACTATGACTTTTGTAGAATAATAAGCAAATTCTTTTTCTCCAACAAAAAGAAAATAATATACTTTTCTTAAAAAGCTTTTGCACCTACCTATTATTATTATTTACACTGAGAGGTTTGGGTGTAGCAGCGAGATGCACCGGTGTATGACCTAGCAGCGGAGCTTTGTCCCGCTTGATCTTGTTCTCGCTGGAATCGCTCGAGCTCGAGTACAACGTCTGCAGGTACTGTCGCACCTCGTGCAACGTCATGTGAATCGGCTCGCCGATGTTGTGTGCGTGCCCGTTCGATGTTCTGACACTGTGACGACCGGAAGTGCCTGGCACACTGTGCCGTTTGCCACCGCCGCTGCCGCCAGTGCCACCGCCGCTACCGCCGCCACTATTACCGATGCCGGGATTACCCTCGTTGCAACACACGTCAGCCAGCAAACGCTGCGATTTAATCACATGCGTGATGGCACGAGACTTGCCGCAATAATGGCGCGCTTGCTGGATGTGCGCCTCCAGCTCGCTCTGCGAACTCGCGGAAACATTTCGCCGTCTCTTGCGATGATGCCGATGTCGTTTAGGCCGCTGCGGCGTCCGCAAATCGTGCAACGGCCGCACCACGTCGATCGGCACCGTGTAGATGTCCGAATCGAACGGCACGTTGTACATGTCGCTGATCTCGCTGGTAGTCAATACGTCATGCGACATCGCGGACGTGATAAAACTACTGTCATCGACTTTGTGACCAAGTCCGGTAGTGTTGATGGAATTGTGCGAGCTGGACAATCGCGAGGAAGCCAGGGAGCACCGTGAGTTCGGTCGGTTTAGCGTGTTGTACGGGGTGATGGTAATGGTAGCGGCACTTTGACACACCGGCGGCGTTATCAAGTCCCACATACGTTTGGGATTGGTCTGTTGGACTCGCGTCATTACTGGAACCGGATTTGTAGCTGGCGCAATTCTTCCCTCAGGCCAAGAGATACGGCAAGAGATAGCTAATGCTTCTTCCACTATTGACTGCATCAGATTTTCAGCGTAATCGTCGATCCAACTTGGCGTTTTGCGTCTCATCAGACGTGCGTAGCTCAGAATCGGCGCCGATAGGGACTCCGAGTCCGGTGGCGATGGACTATCTTGAAATTCTGGTGGGGGTTTGATCGCAACATCAACCACTTCAACCTCCAACTTGCCGTCTCCGTCGCCCCAACCTGGGCCCTTCTTCAGAGTGTTGAAGTTCTCGCCGCACATGCCGTCTGAATAATCAAAGGAATCTTGCGATAGAGATTTACTCTCTATGTCACTTTCCTGCATCTGAAAGAGATTTTTATCACATTTTCGTATTGCGATTGTTTATATTATAAAAAACGCACGACATTAAATTTTCCTAAATCAATCAAACTACCTCCATCACAAGATGCGCTCGAACGGAATCACTGGAAATTGAACCCCCCAAACCACTGCTACCAAGATCACTGAGAGGCCCAGCGCTTAGTGAACATGACGGTGGGGAGTCCATCTCAGATTTCGTTTGGCTTAACTGCGCACTGAAAAGTCTACAGTAGACGCAAGTTTTTATATTTCCATATCGCTCCCTGCAAATATTGACAATATAAACGTTAAATTTTTTTTTTAATTTGCATTTTCTTATCTTTCAAATATTGACACTGTAGATACTTAACCTGGAACAAGATGCTATAGGTGATACACGATTGCTTTGCGATATCCATATTCATACGTTCACTTGTACTTCTTGCATGGTCCATTATTAAGGAAACCCGCCAATAGTATTTCAAAATTAACGCAGTTGACAAACCTACAATCATAAAAACACGGTGAATGCATTTTGTAAGTTCTAAATGACACACATTTATTCTGCAGACTAAATCTTAGTATAAATGCGTGCAACTACAGACATGAATCATAACAATTGATCCTTTTAAATTATTTTGTCCTTGATCTGCAGCACATTGAAGATCTCACAAGAGTCACAGACATAAAAAAAAAATCCACCAATTAAATATCTAAACAACTTTCCGGTATTGCACATATGTGCGAATCACACCATCGACCTCCGCGAAGAGGCTTCAGATCTGTTAATAAATTAACTGTTTCTTTTTTTTTTTTTTTTTTTTTGTATAACATTTATTCGACAGCTAACCAAAACTGCGGATTCGACGACGTGAGACGCCGAATGAGACTAAACTCGCGTGAATTTCGACGTCGAGAGACAGTTCGGAACGAAGAGAGAACGAGGAAGACGAAGAGAAAGAAAGAGAACGGAGGACCGTGACGATTTAGCGTTAAATCTGAAATCTGTCACGAGAAATTGTTCGGTGGACGGCGGCGAAACAGCGCCCGGCAAACGGGAATTTGATTCGCGTTTGATATAATCGCGTTGCACTCTCGTCGAGAGAGAGACGTCGGTGTCGTTTCAGGTTCGACGCGAGACAGGATAGAGACGGGTGTCTCGGCGACGTCGTAGCGCTTACCTCCGCGCTAAATTGACCGCCACGGCACGCTCGCGAGTCCAGACTTCGTTGTAGTTTGTCGCGCAAGGGTATGCCGCTCATGATCGCCGCATGACGCGCGCGGACCCACGCCGGGCTCCAATCGATATCTGCGAGACAACACGGAGCACCCTCACGTTTCGCCTCGCACCATGTTCGGTTCGGTCCGGTTCGCCGTGTTCCGGAGCGTCACGCCTAGGCAACCGGCGTTACCAACCCTCGATGCCCAGAAAGAGATCGAGAGTCACCCTCGAGACACACATAACCTCGAAATCTCGTTCTCTTCCTCTCTCCTGTTCTCACTCGGCGAACTGCGGAAAAAGAGAGAACGAGAAGGCGACAGATCGAGATATCTCGAGAGAGCGGCCCGTTTAAACTCCTCGATCTCCCGACACGTCGTACCAATTGCGCCGCGCGAAATGTCCCGCTGGCGCCTTTTCCTCGGGTTTACCATCAATCTGTAATACAGAACTCTACGTGCCCGTTGGGTAAAACCACATCGTTCAATAATTCACGTTCATCGTGAATGTAAAAAAAAGGGTAAGGTAAGAGCAAGGTCGGGTGAAAGAAGGAGTGGGAATAGGAAGCATAACATATGTTTTCACGCAGGTGGAGTGAAGGAAGGAGCGAAGAGAGAATGAGGGTGGAGGAAGAGACTCCGGGGGAAAAGTGACACCACCACTGGTATTTGGTCTTTCGTCGAGCTCAGAGGCATGTGCGAGCTCGTGCGACACGACGTTCGAAGACGGACTGAAAGAGATTTGGCAACTTAAGCTCAGTGAAACGTGATTGACTCTCGAATGATTGCACAAGCGGTGAGATAATACAGCAAGACCTTTCGAACTTCGATAATTTTGTTGCACGACACACAGGTGTTCAAGCACGTATGCGTGCGTAGCGAGTTCGCGCCTCGCTTTTAGAATAAACAATCAAAAAGATATGACATTAAACAGAACAATATATATATTCTTGAATGTACATATTAAAGGGTATTAGAAGTTAAAAAAAAATCGAAGAAAATTACACAACAATGACGCTGCTGCAGCAGTTTGCGGACTTTCTGAGCTTGATAACGATAGCTATGTGCTTCGTGCTGAAAATCCCGCAAATATTGAAATTAATTTCCGTGAAAACGACCGACGGAATTTCCACGCTGGGACTGTTTTTGGAACTGACGAGGTAATTTTCAATTCTTCGTTAATTTTTTTTATCTCACTTTCTCAGATTTCAGTCCTTTTGAAAAAGGAAAATGATCAAAATTGATCTTTCGTCTCCAGTTACACCGTGATGACCGGTTACAATTACACTAATGGATATTCGATATTGTCTTACTTGGAATATCCCATAATATTGGCGCAAGAATACGTACTGATATTTTTCGTATTGAAGTATAAAAACAAGCTCAATATGTGGTCTCTCGCATGTGCCATAATATACTTCCAGTTAACCGGCTGTTTGTTGTTGAAAATTATCCCAAAACTTGTACTTACGTTTTTAGCGGTCAGTATGAGATTAATTAAAAAACAAAAACCATCTCGCTTGTACTGTTTGCGAAATGTAATTTAACGAAGAATACAATTGAATTTTTAGCCGATGTGCACTCCGATTTCCGCTTCCAGTAAAATAGTTCAGCTGCTAGCGATACTGAGGGCCAAAAACGCGGACTCGGTATCGCCTCTTACGTGGTTCATATCTACTTTCACAAACTTAAGTAAGTTTTCGATGTTTTTACGTTTAGGCATGATGATAAGACAAAAAAAATAATCTAAGTAGTTAAAAAAACTTAAATTAATTGCCTACTTTCCAGCGAGAGTGTTCACGATATGGATGGACTCGGCCGACGTGCTCTTGCTGGGGAACTTCGTTATCTCGGTTCTTCTGAGTTCCAGCATCATGTTTTCCGCGATTTATTACAGAACCCGCGCGGTGAAACAGGATTGAACGAGTGGAAAATTGTGCAACTGTTCTAGTCAGAAACGTACGCTCTATGAAATTCGTAAAATACATATATTTTATCTTATCCGCATTCTGTTTCGCGCATAAATTTTTTGTCCTCGATTTTATTTTCCTACGTCCCCTCTCCCTCTCCTCGCCCCGAGAAAGAGATATTTTAAGAGATTTGTAAAAAATATACACACGATTATTTATAAAATATTTATTTTATATTTTTTAGATTAAATTATCAAATACGACAAAATAATTTACAAGAAAAAAACACCAATTTTTTAATTTTTGTATCTAACAGATCGATCTAAGCTGCAAGATAATCATTTGAAACCCGCTAACGAGATTCTATTCTGTGAGTATGTTATGCACATATGCGTGTATACGAAGAATGCCATGTGGTCTCGATCTACACGGACTATTCCTTCCAAATCAGTGATCTTCAAAGTTCCGCTTCGTTCCATAATCGCATTATTTTTATGAGAAGATAATAAGGAATGGAGAAGGTATATTACAAACAAACGTTCACATTGTTTTAAAAACCATGTTTAAAACTTGTGTGTAAATCGTACAAAAATATGTGTAATCTTTGTTTATGTAACAATTATTTGTAAACAGTCATCATTTAGGAAAAAATATTTTTAAAAAAATGTATATAAAAGCGCATAGCATACGCGTGAAAATATTGTGTGATAAAATTTGACCTGTCACACTTTTTTATTTTTTTACGATTTTTAATTTATCTCTTTCACGAACCTGTTTGAACGGACAAAACAATACAGGGTGTTTGAGCTGCGGTCCAAGGGGGTCTCGTGATCCGGCTTGAAGACCACTGATCTGTTCCGCCCCCACCGAGCTTTCTCCTTCTCATCTCAACGGCGTTGGGTGAATTCCGCGGTCGGGACAGTCGACACCGAAAAGGCGTGCTGGCATCATCGCCTCTCTCACGATAGAAAAAGAGAGTGAGAGAGGGACGGAGAGGCGGAGAACGTGAAGTGAAGAAGAAGAAGAAGAAAAAAAAGAGAAAAAAGTACAGTGAAGTATATAATTTTTCGAGGAAAAAGTAGCTGTGTCGAACTTCCTTCTGCCGGCCAGAATGCAGTTACCGGCAATTCTTGCCGGTGTTCTGCTCGTCGTCCGACTGTCCGGCGGTGAAATCCTGACGCCGCCATACTTCAATCTGGCCGAGGGCAAGGAGATCATCGCCTCGGCTACGTGCGGCGTCGACACCCCTGGACCAGAACTCTACTGCAAGCTTGTCGGCGCGAACGCCGATCAGGACAAGAACATCAATCTGATTCAGGGTCAGGTGAGCGCGAGCGACATGTATACCTAAAAAAAAAAACAGCCGGTGTTTAAAATCTAATGTCGAATATGTATCGAACTGTGTATAATTTTTAAGATTCGTCAAACTTTTTGTCGTAATTAAATTAATCAAAATTGCATAATTTTAATAAATGTATGAGATTGTTTTTATATTTAAAAGAAAAAGAAAATTAATTTTTACATGAAACCAGATTTTCTTGCATGCATGCGCTTTCTGAATTAATATTCGAGTGTAAATGTGTTGTATGTTGATATTAAATTTGCACAACATACAAATAACGCGTCGTTTTAATATGAATAATCGTGTGCCCCGAAGAAGTCACACAATATTTTTGTCTTTAGTGTATTCGCGCACCGAATTTTATCTACTATCATTAGATTCCGTGAGTCCAAGAGTTTATCAGACATCGACCGAGACATCGACCCGCTTATTTAAGTACTTCCTTTTCTTATTCTTTTTTGCGTTAAGAAACTACATCTCATCGGAGTGTAATACTCGTATAAACATTTTATAAATATACCATGCGCGCTTTCTGTCTCTCTATCTCTCGGGAATTGATAAGGAATAAGAAAAGGAATGATAAGGAATAAATGATTGCTTTTCTGTGTGCCCTTTGAGAGACATGAATAAAATCATTCATGAAGAAGTAACTCTCGTCAATTGTGCATAAGAAATTTTAATGATAAAAATTTTTCCTATTGCTTTACACGTTACTTTTTCATAAAATGAATTAAATAATAACAGTAATTTTTTGTTAATTACAAAATTACGAGACACTCAATTCGTAATATCATCTTAAAATGCACGTCTCTATGCGAGTTAGAGAAACTGACACGCGAACCAGAAACAGAATGTCCGATAAAACGGAAGATAAGGGGATGACCCCTTAAATGACTCGCGATCGTTCATTCGAAATTAGAGATTCTGTATGTTTCATGGATGACCTACAATAAATATATCTTATCTTTTGGTTATTCATTAAATATTACTGTCAAAAATTATTTATTTTCTTACGAGAAGCTTTTATATAAATTAGATATTTACAGTTACATAAATTCGATTGATCTATTATTAACTCTTAAAGCGCATAAGAGATAATGAGTTTTATATCTTGAGTTTTGAACGAAAAGACTGTGATTTTTATCTTTTTATTGTAAAATCTTCACAAAATGATATTCCGGCTAGTACGCTGCGCTGAAATATTTTCGAAAGTGATTGAACTATACACAGGCAACAATCCGCTTTAATTAATCAATTTCTATGATTTTTCCGATAGGTGTGCGATCATTGCGATCCCGATGATCCCGAAAAGAAGCATCCGCCTGAATATGCGGTGGACGGCATGGAAACCTGGTGGCAGTCGCCACCTTTGTCCAGAGGAATGAAGTATAACGAAGTGAATTTGACGATCAACTTGGGACAAGTGAGTTTTCGTTAAATATTTTACACAAATAGATTGTTGTGTTTTACAAAAAAAAGAGCTTCTTTACAAAAGATCATTAAAAGAATTGCGTGTGATGTAGAGAGTAATCGTATATATAGAAACCGCAGGAAACGATGAGACACGATGATTCTTTTATCGGCGACATAAACATTCTATCGCGTAGGTAGGCGTTTTCCTGCAAGTAGGAAGATTTATCGTTTGGTTGCTTCCGGAGAACAAAGAGAAATTTTCAGCTTGAAGACAAACGCTAGAAAACGAACTTTGAATGATACTACTTTGAATGAGTGTTCTCTTCATTGTCGAAAATTGTCACACGGTTTCTCCAAAAATTTTCTCTCAAATCTTATCTTATTAAAAAAAAATATTGGTTTTTGTCAAACATTGTTATTTGCGCAACGAGAGATTGTTTTATGATTTATAACGATGATGCAAACACATTGTCTTGACGTATGTCGCACATCGTTGCAAATAGTACTAAAACTTTCTCAAGACGATCTTAATACTTGATGTAAGTAAGCCGTTAACGAAGAGTCGAAAATGTACAGTCCGTTTCTCGCGGCTACGGCACACGACGAAAACTGTCTTCCGCTAATCATCTTCCTAGGAAGACTCATTTGCACTATCATTTCGCCGTGTGTGTGTCTTTTTCTTTGCTCTCCGTCTTCTTCTCTTCTCTTTCTTCTTTAATAACATATTTGCATAACTTTTGTAAATATTACGCATCTTCTTTCTCGTATTTTTTATATACTCCTTTCTCGTTTGTGTTTTTTCTTCTTATTAAAAACAAAAAACCACAAAGAATTAAAAACTAAATGTTCTGATTAAAAACTACTACAGGAATTCCACGTTGCTTACGTTTACGTGCGAATGGCCAATTCTCCCCGACCGGGGCTTTGGGTTCTGGAGAAGTCCAAGGATTACGGCAAGACTTGGTCACCCTGGCAATACTTCTCGGACTCCACCAGTGATTGCCTGACGTACTTCGGTGTGGACAGCCACACGCCGATCACACGTGACGACAGCGTGATCTGCACCACCGAGTACTCGCAAGTGGTTCCGCTCGAAGGCGGTGAGATTCCGATCTCGATTTTGAACAATCGGCCCTCGGCGAAGCACTACTTCAACTCGACCCTTCTGCAGGAATGGACGCGGGCGACCAATGTCCGCTTCCGCTTTCTCAGAACGAAGAATCTGCTGGGCCATCTGATGTCCGTCGCCCGTCAGGATCCGACTGTTACCAGGAGAGTAAGTGATATGCGATAAACAATGTCATATTTGTCATTCTCTGATGTTAACACAAGTTCTTTGTTTAGCGATCCTAAGGAAATTCGGTAAGCGCGTTTCGAGAGATATCTGTTTCGATTTTTTTTTTCGTTTTTTATGGAAATTTTATCGATGTATTCTGTTCAAACCAATTTTTCACAAGCAAATCAATCTGTTCGCAGTATTTCTATTCGATCAAGGACATCAGTATCGGCGGTCGCTGCATGTGCAACGGACACGCGGACACTTGCGACATTCAGGATCCCAACATGCCGAAGAAGCTGGTCTGTCGATGCCAGCATTACACCTGCGGGCCTCAGTGCGCGACGTGTTGCAAGGGCTTCGAGCAGAAGAAATGGCGACAGTCCACGGCGTTCCAGAAATTCACGTGCGAACGTAAGAAAAATTCACTTTCTCATTTTTATCACGAAGAAAGATTTCACGCGCTCATATGTATTAAAGAAACTGTCAAATTACTTTTGCAGCCTGTAATTGTTTTGGACATTCGGACGAGTGCGTTTACGATCCGGAAATCGACGAGAAGCACTTGTCGCTCGACATTCACGGTAATTACGACGGCGGTGGGATCTGTAAGAATTGCAGGCATAACACCGAGGGTATCAACTGCAATCGCTGCATGCCCAGATTCTACAGGCCTCGTGACAAACCGCTCAACGCAACTGACGTGTGTCAACGTAAGTATGTCTTAGATTTATACTCTTTCAATATATTTCTCAGAATATTACAAACATTTGTGTTCTCATTGTATTAGCCTGCAACTGCGACTTTTTTTATTCGACCGGGAATTGCGCTGATTCTACCGGGAAGTGCGAGTGTCGGAAAGAATTCACGCCGCCGAACTGCGACTCCTGCAACTACGGATACTTCGGCTATCCCGATTGCCGACCGTGCGAGTGCAATTTGCAAGGCACTGACGGTTATCACTGCGAAGCGACGGATGGCTACTGCCCTTGCAAGCTAAATTACGCCGGTCATTACTGCAACCTCTGCGCGGAGGGATATTACAACTTTCCCGACTGCTTACGTGAGTCCAATTTTTATCTCGAGATAAAAAAGATTGGAAAATAATCGATTATAATCGTTTTTTGTGATTTTCAGCTTGCAATTGCAATCCTCTGGGTGCTTTGAGCGACGTCTGCGACGTTGTGTCAGGCAACTGCACGTGCAAGAACAACTACGGCGGCAGAACATGCGACATTTGCGAGGATGGTTACTTCAATTATCCACTTTGCACATGTACGAAAATATTTAAACTGTTGATATTTATGCTTTAAGAAAATGCAACAAATATGGAATATCACTGTTTGATCGAGATGTGATTTAAAAACAAAACTAAACAACTAAACGTATCGCTAAATCTATATTTTACTCAATAATAGACATAAAAGTTTTTTGTGCGACTTGCAGATTGTAATTGCGAGTCGCGTGGGACAGAACCCGGTATTTGTGACAAAAGAGATGGCGTTTGCCTATGCAAGGAGGGATACGGCGGCAGCAGATGCGACCAGTGTATTCCTGGCTACTACGGTTATCCCAATTGCAGACCGTGCAACTGCAGCTCCGTCGGCTCGTCATCTGTCAGCTGTGACGCCACGGGCAAGTGCTCGTGTCTCGCCAGCTTCGCCGGAAGAACGTGCAATCAGTGCAGTCCAGGATACTACAAGTACCCGGAATGCATTGGTGCGTGATCAATATTCTTTTTGTTGGAATGTCTCTAACTGAATCGTATTTTTTCCTGTGTTTTATTTTCTCTTCTTTTTTTTTTTTTTTTTGAGTTTAGCTTGTAATTAGGGCAAATGCCAGTGTCGCGAGAACTTCGACGGTATCCGATGCGAACAGTGTAAAGAAGGCTATTACAATTTCCCTACTTGCGAAGGCTGCAATTGCGATCCGGCTGGTATAGTCGCGACCTTCCAAGGTTGCGGCTCTCTGCCACCCGGCGAGCTTTGTCAGTGCAAGGATCGGGTTGAGGGCAGGATATGCAATCAGTGCAAACCGCTCTATTGGAATCTGCAACCTTACAATCCAGATGGTTGCGAAGGTTGGAAATTATTAATATGTACATTTCGTGACGTACTCCTTTATGTGAGGAATGATCGTTTTTTTTCTATCATAAAGCATTATTTGTATTCAAGAGTGCCAGTGCAATATTCCCGGCGTTATCGGAGGCATCGGTGAGTGCGATACTAAGACTGGACAATGCATATGCAAACCTGGCGTGACCGACAGAGGATGCACACGGTGCATCGATGGAACGTACAATCTTCAAGAAAACAATATCTTTGGCTGTTCCGGTAAGTTACAATGTCGTACGAATTCTTAGTCCCATTCAATATTATACTTCTAATAGCGCTGTGATTTTTTGATGCAGATTGCGCTTGCGACGTCGGAGGTTCTGTGAATCCAATATGTGACAAGCAGACCGGTCAGTGTCCTTGCCAACCGCGGGTGACCGGACTGACGTGCAAAGAACCCCTGAAAGCGCATTACTTCCCTACTCTTCATCAATATCAATACGAAGCTGAAGACGGCAGAACTCCCAGCGGTAGCGCTGTACGTTATGACTTCGCAGAAGACCTGTTTCCGGACTTCAGTTGGAAAGGTTACGCCGTGTTCGACTCAACTTTGCAAAACAAAATCGTACTGGGTGTAGACATCAGCAAGTCCTCGCTTTACCGTATGGTCTTGCGCTACGTGAATCCCAATAACGAGCCGATTCTCGGCACCATCACTATCATTCCTGACAATCCGTCTGAAGTGGAGCAAGTGTTTAAAGTGAACTTCAAACCTTCGACTAAACGACCATCGTTTGTGACGGTTGCCGGAGCTCATGGAAACCACCCGTCACCCATGGTCATGAATCCTGGACACTGGTCCATCAACATTGCCACAGAGAAGAGTTTATTCCTTGATTATTTTGTTCTATTGCCGTCGGAGTATTATGAAGGTGGCATACTTACGCAAGATGTGAACGTGCCCTGCGAAATTGGTTATAAGGGACTTTGCAGACATTACGGATATCCGAACCTGACACGGTTTGATTCAGTCCACGGCGACGGTGGCTTCCTTAACGGGAACAATGCCCGAATTCCGTTAAGCGAGTACTTTACTGATCGCGAAACCTTGCAAGAAATCGGCGAGGACGAGATACCGCTTATCAACAATCACCAAGAGGAAATCCACTTCGATCTGAGAATTAGCAAGCCCGGTCCCCATGTTCTTGTGGTGACTTATGTTACTCCGAAAGATGAAGAGACTACGTCGGTGTTACTGATTGAGGCCAATACTGTTGGCAAAGGCAAAGTAACCTTGAATCCTTGTAGGTATACCAGCCTATGTCGACAAGTTGTTACCGATACTTATGGCAAGGTAGCCGTTATGAACTTTTTATCTAATTACGTCAGTCTTGTGCTGACCGGCGAGTCAACCACGAATGTTGCGATTGATTCGATAGTGGCGATTCCCTATCATGAGTGGTCGCTCGACTATGTGAAGCCTAAATCCGTCTGTGTAAGGAAAGACGGCAAATGTGTGCAGGGACTTTTCCCCGGTGCCGCTGATGCCAAGAAGATTGAGTTTGAAACGTCCAGTGGTGTTCTTGAATCTGAATACCGCCCTTCTGGTATCTATGATAATGCTACTAAGTTGATTTACTTGAAGGACGGCGATACGATGGTAGATATTCATACAAAAGTGTCTCAGCCGGGAGACTACGTCTTTGTAGTGCAGTACTATCAGCCAGATTATCCTGAATTTGAAGTGGACGTGTTAGTTCAAAACGGGAAATTTTACGAAGCAAAGATTCCGGTTCCTCATTGTCCCAGTAACAGCGGCTGCCGTAGCATTGTACGTCAGATCGATGGCGGTAATACCATATTTCAGCTGATCGAGAACTTCATGTTAACTCTGAAAGAACCCAGCGATGGACGCGGTATCTGGTTGGATTATGTTTTAGTGATTCCTGCTGATCTGTACAACGAGAAGATTCTCAGCAAGATGCAGTTTGATCAGACCAAGGAGTTTATCAAGCGTTGCGGCAATAATCATTTCCGTATTAATATCACAGAAGACGGTTTTTGCCGCGATTCCAGCTTTTCTCTGACAACCAATTACAATAATGGAGCGTTGCCCTGTAACTGCGACGTCGAGGGCTCTACAAGTTTCGAGTGCGACAAGTTCGGTGGCCAGTGTCCCTGTCGGCCAAATATTATCGGTAGACGATGCGAAATCTGCAAGACTGGCTTCTACGGCTTCCCTAGATGCAGACCATGTAACTGTCCCGCTCTTTGCGAACCGGATACTGGCAGGTGTATTTGTCCGCCTCGGGTAACGGGCGAACGGTGTGATCAGTGCGAGGTTGGCACCTATGGTTTCCATCAGATTATCGGCTGCGAGGAGTGCAACTGCTCGCCTCTAGGTGTTATAGACGGTGATTTGCAGTGTCACTTGCAAGACGGCAGCTGCCGTTGCAAGGAAAACGTGGTGGGCCGTCAATGCGACCGCTGCCGTGCCGGTTATTCGCAATTTCCGCATTGCGAGCGCTGCGATTGCGATTTGCGCGGTACTACTGGTGAAATTTGCGATCAGTACACGGCCGAATGCTTCTGCAAAGCAAACGTGCAGGGCCAGGCGTGCGATGTATGCCGCGAGGGCACTTTCGACATTCAGGCCGCGAACGAGGACGGCTGTACCAAGTGTTTCTGCTTCGGCAAGACTACCAGATGCGCCTCTGCGAATCTCTATTGGACTTACCTCATAGACATGGCCAGCTGGGAAGTAGTCATGCCCATTGACAAGAGCGGAAATTTTACCCCTTTGTCAATCTATCCGATAGGAAATAATACTGCAACTGAAATAAATCTTATCACCGACGACGAAAACGTCAATTCGTTGGTTTACTTCTCGGCGCCTGACACGTATCTCGGCAAGAAGTTAACTTCCTACGGCGGACACTTCAACTTCACTATCCACTACACCACGGGACCCTTTGGTAAGGCCATCAGCGCCGCTGACGTTGTTCTTCAGGGGGCCGATACCACATTATTCTATTATTCCGATGAGCAACCACCATCCTTCGTAAACTACGGATTATCCGTTCGTCTCGTAGAGACCAATTTTCTGACTAGCAATCGACTTAGTGCAACGAGAGAACAAATTATGGTTGTTCTTGAAGATCTACGTGGAATATACATTCGTGCTACGTATTGGGATCCTACCTTCAGAGCTTCATTGTCATATGCGACTTTAGACGTCACAACGGAACAATACTCGGCTCAGTACAGCGTCCTGGCTAGCAGCGTGGAGCAGTGCCAGTGCCCGCCCAATTATCAAGGTCTTTCGTGCGAAGAATGCGCTCCAGGATACTACAGAGTTCAATCGGGACCTTATGGAGGATATTGCGCGCCTTGTCAGTGCAACGGTCACGCGACCACATGTGACGTAAATACCGGGATCTGTGAGGATTGCAAGAACGGCACTACTGGCGACCACTGCGAGTATTGCGAGCAAGGTTACTACGGCAACGCCACTATAGGCACACCTACGGACTGTTTGATCTGTGCGTGTCCGTTACCAATTGCCTCTAACAACTTCGCCACCGGTTGCGAGGTGAACGAAGAGGGCAACAAAATCAGCTGTGACTGCTTGCCTGGATATTACGGTGCTCGTTGCGAAGCTTGTGCCGCTGGCTATTACGGTACTCCCGAGGTGTATGGCGAATATTGCAAACCGTGCGAATGTTCCGGCAATATCGACACCAATCAGATCGGCTCGTGTGACAGTATTACTGGTGAGTGTCTACAGTGTTTGAATAACACCTACGGCGAAGCGTGCAACTTGTGCGCACCCGGCTACTTCGGTGATGCTGTGGAACGGAAAGACTGCCGCAGTTGTCTGTGTGACGACTGCGGAATGGAACACTGCGACAGCTATAGCGGTCAGTGCTTCTGTCAGGAGAATGTGATCGGTGAGCAGTGCGATCGTTGTGAACCCGATCATTACGGTTTTAACAGCTGCGAGGGTTGCAGACCCTGTGATTGCGGATTGGCTTCTGAAAGCAGTCAGTGCGACGACGAGACTGGACAATGCAAATGCATGCCAGGTGTCACCGGTCGCAGATGCGACCAATGCATTCCGGGTTACTGGGACTACGGACCGGACGGATGTACATCGTGCGAATGTCACACCGGTTACTCTGTCGGTGTATCGTGCAACACAACCACCGGCCAGTGCACTTGTCTGCCAGGTGTGATTGGCGAAAAGTGCGATCACTGTCCGTATCGACATGTGCTCATTCCAGCACAGGGCTGTTTTGCCTGTGATTCTTGCACAGGAAATCTTCTGGATGTCACGGACGATCTAGCACATTTGTTAGAACCTGTTTTGAGCGAGTACAGTACGGTTGCGGAAAGTTATTTTACAAATCAACGACTTAAGTTTATCAACGACTTGATCAATGAACTTTATCCGAAAGTTCAATTGCTGGATCCAAACCGAGTAAATCTGTTGCCGTTGCAAGAGAAGTTGGAACGATTAAATTACGAAGTGGATAGTCAGAAGCGACGGATTGATTTCACGTACGAGGACAGCGTTACAACGAGAGATAATGCCGAAAACACATTGCAAAATATGACCAATCTGGAAGAGGATGTAATAAATGAGATCAGTCTGGTGAACTTGATTGTTTCGGAGGTACAGTCGCTAGCGCAGAATATCGAGTTGGGAACGGGCGCCAAGGTTGAAAATGCTCTAAAAGAAGCGAAAGAGATTCTGAAGAAAATCAAGGACGTATCTTTTATCGATTTTCGAGATAAGGCTGTCGATCAAGCGGATCAGGCTAACATTCTGGTCTCTGAAATGCAGGAGTACAATTTTCCGGTCAGCAATTTGAGTTTAGCCACCGCTCAGCTCAGCGATAAGATCAAAAACGCCAGCGTTAAGATGGACGACATGCTGGACTTAACGCAAAAAGCTCAAGAAGTGGCTGGCACGGTAGACAGACTGAATCGCGAGAATAGAATCGCGGCGCAAACCGGGAACTTGGACATAGTGAAAAACTCCACGGCCGAGGCGAGGGAAGACTTGAATGTCGGAGAAGAACTCAATAAAAACGCCAGCCAATTTCTTGAGGACGCGAGAGCCAATATCGCTACTTTACAAGACAACATTAGCAACGGCACATTTGCTCAACAAACGCTAAACAATACCATTGCCGAGAACGATCAGATGTTAATCAATCTCTACGATCCGGTGCAAAAAGCTCATAATCACGCGACATATTTATATAATCGTTCGCTCGAGTTGGACAGTCTTCTAACTGATACTCGTAACACCAACGCTGTAAGAGCTGTTTCGGCTTATAGAGATATTGAAGCTGCAATTCAAGCCGCGATGAACGCTACTGAACACGCTATAACAGCTGCAGACAATGCAACGGCACTGTCTGACGGAATTGAACAGAAATTGTCGGATTTTCAAGAGGAGTGCGTTAAATTGTTGCAAGCCGCACAACTCACCTTGGGGAAGACGACAGGACAGCCTGAGAACGATTTGCGTGACGCAAGAATTAACGCGACTCTGATTGATAACCAAAATAAACGCAACAAAGAAACTCTCGACACTATCGACAAGATTCTGGCTAATATTCCTTTACAATCGTCTTCATCAGTTGCACATGATGCCATGAATCAGGCGGTAAATGTCGAGCGTAACATCAAAACCGCTATCGATGACTTGAATGGTATTGTGGATCAGATTCCGGCTGATCTGCAGGAGACGAGACAACTTTCGAAAAACACGTCGGAATCGATTCGCGACATTTCGCAGGCGAACAAGCAGCTAGACATTGTGGACAAAATCTTGCCGAACATCACCAGTCTGTTGAACAATCTGAACAACAATCAGAAATCGATCAACGCGACCGGGAACGACTTGCAGAGCAGACTCGAGGCTTTGAGAAACAAAATCGCAAACGCTCGAGAACTAGCGAACCGATTCAAGACCGGTTTGACTTTTTACAGAAACACTACCCTAGAATTGAAGAATCCAGAAAGTTTGCCACTGCTGGCCACGTCCACCAAGATTTCTCTGTATTTCAGGACTAACAAGACAAATGGCTTTTTGTTGTATCTTGGCAATGAAGAAAAGATGAAACTACCGCGCTCCAAGACCCATGATTTTATGGCGCTACTGATAGAGAGCGGATATCCCGTGCTCATAGTCGACCTGGGATCCGGACCTGAGAAGATCATTCATGACAAATTTGTATCGGATAATGTGTGGCGGCAGATCATCATTGACAGAACCGGCAAGAACGTCAAATTGATTGTTCGCGAAGACATCGGTGATGGTCAGCACAAGTTATACGAAAAGGAGCGAGTCCTGTCGGGCACCTACTATATCTTCAATGTAGATCCGGACTATACGAAACTATTTGTCGGTGGCTATCCGTCGTCCTTCCACATCCAGGATGCCGTGACCGCGTCTTCGTTCGAAGGCGAGATGGAAGAGCTCGTGATAGGCGATATACCGGTGTCTTTCTGGAATTTCGTCGACGGCGAAAACAATTGGAACAGCGCGCTCGAACGCGACAAACTCATCAACTTCGCGCCGAGTACCGGATATCGCTTCGATCGAAATGGCTACGCAATTCTCAACAAGAAGGACTCGCAGATCTTGGCGGACGCGAAGAAGTTCAGCATCAAACTGTCTTTCAAAACTTTCGCGGACGACGGATTGATCTACTTAATGGGTAAAAATAAACAGTTCTTGTCGTTGGAGTTGAGAAACGGTCAGTTGTTGTACCAGTTCGACCTTGGCGAAGGTAAAATCGCCTTGAGATCTTCGGACAAATATAACGACGGTACGTGGCACGTCGTGGAAGCTCTTAGACAGGAAAGAAAGGGCTTGCTCAAAGTTGATGGTCATATCGTCGCGTCGAAAGAGGTAGAAGGAACTGCCAAAACCTTGGCTTCGTCGGATTATATCTACTTTGGCGGTTATCCACCTAACGTGAAGCATCCTTACCAGTCGGTCAGCAACAGCGGCTTTGAAGGTTGCATTGACAACGTCATCATTCGTGATACTTCAATAGATTTGACTCACAATGTACAGGCGTTTGGAGTCATGCCTGGTTGTCCAGTTAGGTTCGCCAGCCTCGTTTCCTTCGAGAAGGATCTGCCTGGCTATGTGAGATGGCGCAACTGGGAAGAGAATTTGCCGTACTTGGTAAACGAATTGCAGGTGAATCTGAAGTTCAAAACCTCAGCGAGCGACGGCTTAATCTTTTACGCAACTAACGATGATCAGCCTAGTCCGTCTATTACCTATCTGTCGTTAGTGGACGGCCAGCTCGTGTTCAATAGTCAGGACAAGGAACTTACCACTAGTCCAACGGATATAAAGTTCAACGACGACGAATGGCATGTGGTGACCGCTACTCACAATCAATCAGTTCTCAGTCTCGATATCGATGACGCGAAGAGTTACAGCATCGATTCGGCATCGCCGTTGCACTTCCTTCAAGGCAATCTGTACATCGGTGGATTGCCGTCCAGTTTAGACCCCGACAATAGATTTGTGCCTTTCGTCGGGTGTATCGGTGACGCGACTCTCAACGGAAGAATCATTATCAACTTCGCCAACACGTCTCACGACGAGCGGCCGCACGCGTTCTTAGAAAAGTGCAAGAGAGGCGATCACATACAACCCTCGGAACCAGCAGTTTTGATACCATTGATACCATCAGAAATTCCAGATGATAGTTCAGTAGAAATGACGACTGAAATCAGCGTGGTAAATGTGATAGACGAAGAAGAAGAAATCGACGATAAAGAACCAAGTTTGGAAGGACGAATTCACACTAAAAAGTACGATATCACAACCACCACTACACAAAGTTCCACTAAGCAGCCTCAAACTGTCGATGATTGTCACTTGCCCTATTACCCGGCTACGGATCCTAATTTCGAGAACGCTTATCAATTTGGTATCGCGAGGAATAGTAGATTAGAATATAGAACAGTCAAAGGAAGATATAAGGACGATTACGATTTCCAAATTGACATACGAACAGCAGACGACGAGGGAATTATATTTTACTCTTCCGATCTCAATAAGCGGGACTTGATCGCCGTGTATGTCCTCAACGGAATGATTCATTACAAATTCGACTGCGGAAGCGGACCAGCTTTGCTGGTGAGCAACAAGAAGATCAACGACAACAAATGGCACATAATTACTTTTAAGAGACAAGGTAACTACGGAGAGCTGATCGTGGACGACGAAAACCCAGTGACGGATTATTCGCAGGGAGACGAAACCACCATCGACGTTAATCCGCCATTCTTCGTTGGCGGTGTTTTACCAGAACTATCCAACATTTTGAACACGAACATTGTAAGATTGAAGATCTTCAATTTTTTTTATACAGCACAATTAGATGTGCAAAATTATGAGACGCGTCTTTTGCATTCTCTTTCAGGGTTTCAATAAAACGTTTAGCGGTTGTTTAGGAAATTTAATGATGAATGGACAACTGGTCGGAGAGCCGTCGGAGAAAGTAGGCGTGATATCGTGCTCGAAGAAAGTCGAGCCCGGTCTCTTCTTCTTCCCCAGTTACGGAAACGTCAGTAACGTATTCAAACCAGGTAAGGTCACATATCTCGAAAAATATCTTGTTTTCAAAAAGATATACGTTAAACAGTAATAAATATATTTCTCTATTGTGTAAACACAACTTTTTAAAGTTCATACCGCCAGTAAAATAGTAAAAAGTCAAATTTAGTTGAAGAAAATAATTTTACTGTTATTTTTTTTTTCAGTTGATCGATTCAATGTGGATCGCCAGATCGACATCGAAATGGACATAAAGCCACGATCGACATCCGGACACTTGTTTTCGGTGCACGGTAGAAGGGACTATATCGTGTTGGAAATGGTCAACAACACCGTCAGATTTCTTGTTTCTACGCACAAAGGCTCGATCGAAACCTCGTTTGAGCCGACAAATCCAAATTCGTTGTGTGATGGCCATTGGCACAATATCCGAGGTACGTAATATCGCGAGAGAGATTGTGATATTATTATTAATTTCAACTGTAATGATCTTAAAAATTAACGTAAAGAATATTAACGCAATGGCGCGCATTCTCTACGTCTTTTTTTTTTTTTTTTATAGCTTCCAAATCGAAGAACGCGGTTCTGCTATCGGTCGATCACAAAGCAGCGGAGCCTGGAATCGGCAATAAAAATATAGCCAGAGTGTTGTCGAGGCACCCAATATATATCGGCGGCCATCCACTGCTGAGCACACTGCGAGGCAGTGTTTCGAAAGCTCAATATGTCGGCTGTATCAACAATATATACATTAATATGAGGCCTGTTAAAATCAGGCCTGAGCGAGCCTTCGGTCAAGTTCTCGCCGGTGTATGTCCGACTATTTAAGATATTGAAATTTATCTTAACACACAACATGAATTTAAATTTAATTTAATCACTTTTTTTCTCCTCAATTATCGTATTGTAACTTTTGATGCTCAAATTTGAAAGATAAGAGAAAAACAGATAAGAAATAAATCTGTACAAAACAAAAACAAAAGACTGAACTTACAAATCTATAAACTTTTCTGCAAAAAAAA